>JAHWFP010055086.1:0-13776 GCA_023313725.1 Lithobius niger | reverse complement strand
GTAGGATTTGTTTCTTTTTGAATTTGAGTGTGAGTTGTAGTGGTGTACCAATCCCATAATTCCGATTCTGATACCAATAAACCGGTTCTGTACGGTTCTGATACCGGTTCCGATTACCACATGCCAGTGCCACAGCGAATGGAAAAAAAATTAATAATAATGAATTATTTGTGTTCAGGGAGTACAGGGTTTTGTTGTGGCTAATTTTTATAAATTTACATACATTTTTTAACGAAAATTTTGATATATAAATTTGTATATTAATTAAAATTAAAAATTTAATTTGATTAGAAAATTAAATTAAAATTGAAAAAATAGGTAAAATAACATGTACTGGTAACGATTTTTTTTTAGATAGGATTTTTGCTTCCTGGATTAATGCAAAGACCATTTTCTAGTGGCACTGATCATATGATTTAAAATTTTAGCTTTCCAAATGAATCAAATTAAACTAAAAAAAAATTAAAAAAATTAAAATTATATAAAAAAAAAACTTAAGTTAAAAAATAGTTTAAAATAACCAGAAAGTTGAAACGATTTTTTAAATTCTGATCTGGACCTGCATTTTTAAATACATGTAGATTTTTAAATACATGTAGATTTTTTGCTTCTTTGATTGGCCAAGCCCTTAATGAAGCTGACATGATTTAAAATTTTTGTTTTGTGGATGTATTAAATTTAATTTTATTTAAACGTAAAAGAAAATCAAAAAAATGTAATTAAAATAAAAAAAAATTTGAGCACGCTTGAAGATTTTTGCAGCCCGGATTTAGTGCATGCACTGATGACTCCAATCGAACGCACGATTTAGAAACAAAATGGCGGTGGAGGGTTTGCCAAACGTGAAACGATAGCCTTGGGTTTAGCAAAATAGGAAATAACTTAATGATAATAAAGTCCCGACATCCTTAAATAAACAGGAATCAACTATAACGTATTCTGCTTAGTATCTTACCATCCTAGATGGGATTTTATGGTTATATGATGCAAACTACTCAACAAAAGTTGGTGTAAACAAGTAAGTGGCCCAATAAAAATGCGCGAAAATGTGTTAGTTATTCATCCAAGATCTACTATCAAGCTCAGTTTTACGATGATTTAAGCTACTGGAATTAATTTTCTGCTCCAAGATCGCTAAGATATTCTTTCCAATTATCGCATACCCCTGGAAAAGGGAGAGTAGATGACAATGTCAAGTGATTTAGTGGTCTGTGCCGATTTTTGAAAGGTACTCAGTATCGGTCAACCAAGATAGCGGTTCTGGTACCGGTTCCGATACCACGGAACCGTACTCAGAACCGGAATCGGTATCGGAATCGGTACACCACTAGTGAGTTGTCTTCTGAAATTTTTCGAACATTCAAAGTAGGATGGTTCGTTTTTTTCAAGGTAAACAATGTTTTCGTATTACAATGTGTTATAGCCATATCGTTCGCTCACTCTAATGGCATAGATCCATGCTTCATCTAGTCTCTTCCATCCCCATAGCATCACAAAATCGACTAAGGCTTTACCATATTGCCTTTTTTCCGGACCGGACAAGACTTACGAAGAACTGGTCACTATCGAACCAGGTTTAAACACTTGCTTTTTCTTCTAGTGGGATACCATCGGTTAATTTTTTGCTCACAATTGTTAACATATTAAAAAAATGGTGTTGGTGATGGTAAATGATATTGAAGGAAGCAGCTATGTAGTTTTTAAAGCTATGTAGTTAAAATATTTTACCGGTGATATTGACCTTAAAACCGTTTGGGAATTACATTTGATATTAATCATAAAAAGTGGGATAAAATTAGCAAAATTGACTTCTCCTTCGCAGAATCCTCCTCACTGTGTTACCAGATTGGGATCCTTTCCTATGCCTGCGGCCTGTTTTTACCTCATTAATGTAGTCATTTATGTAAAATATTGCGTCACTTCCGCCTCTATCCTACTTCCCCCTACCCTGCTCGCGTCCACTCACTCTTTCTCTTGCCGCTGGCGCGTGCAGTCAGACATTTTTGAGCCGAGATTGTTGATTTACTAAGAGGAATTCGTTTCGACCGATCGTTTTCACAGTTGAACTGGAGTGCATCATCTTTCAAAGCAAGCTAAGTGGTTGGTGGTGAGTATTTTCTATCGAGCCTGGTTAGAGCCCCCTGTGGGCTGGGGGTAGAATAAGCCCACCGTACCCCTGCGTGTCGTAGAAGGTGACTAAAAGGGAACCCAAGATCACGGTGTGCTAGTGTGCCAAGGGTCTGCATGGCGGAGGGTTTTTAATCCGTCTTGAACACTAGCAACCTCAACACTACGGTTTGCGAGTGCGCCTACGGTGTGTATGGCGGGCAGGTTTAACACCCGTCGCAAGCACTAGTCGGAAAGAGGTGAAGGGACATCCAGACAAACCGGGCCCGGGGTAGCTGCTTAGAGGATGTTTGGTGGTTTGAATCCCCTTTTGGGTTTGATTCCAATTTGCCCGTTCTTGCCACTGGGCTTTTCATCCTCATCCCCCAGCATGTTGGCCGTGTGCTGCAACCTAGTAATCCGTGGAGGCGGAGATCCTGGCTTTTGGGCTTTGGCTCCTTATACCAGAGGACGGGTGGCCTGGGCGAGCCGGCCTAAGGTCAATCGGCTATGACTTTTCAGGTCCTGTCGATGTGGGGAGGTGGCTTGTGCTGTATCCATCTGCATCACTGACCCGAACTGTTTGGGTTATCGACGGAGGTGGTGTGTACGGCTTTCTTGGTGGCCTCGCCTCTCTGCATGCTTAGGCTGCCACCTCACCGAGATAGACGGCGGTGTTAGCTTCCTGGTGCAGGGCCCTGGATATGCGGTTTCCGGCCCTGCATCATCCGAGTGCCGCGCGGGGTTTTCTTTTCTGGGGGGCGCACCGCCGCGACTTCTTTTTGCTCTACATGGCAACTACTTTCCCCCCCTCCCCCGATAAAATTTCTTCCCCCCAAAATTCTTCCCCTCCTCGCCGCACTAGCAAGCTCCAGAGGAGGGAACCCGAGATGGTTGGGCCTGGTGCCCAGTTACCAGACTTAAGTCAAAGTCGGGACCAAGTCCCGAAGTTCCTGGTGGTGACGGGCGAGGGCCGAGATGTTACGCAACTCGGTCCATTCGCTGTACACAAAGCACTAAAAGGGATCTGTGGTTCTGATCCGAAGAGTGTCTCTCGGCTCCGTGCTGGGGGATACCTTGTGGAGGTTGCAGACGATGGTCAGGCGAAGAGGCTTTTGAAAGCGAGTGCACTGGGGTCATGCCCAGTGCATGTCGAGCCACATCGTACTTTGAACAGCAGCAAGGGGGTCGTGACATGCTTCGATTTGAGGGGTCTCAGTGATGATGTCATCCTGGCCGAACTCAATTCACAGGGTGTTACGGCTGTGAGGCGTTTGACACGGAAAGGCGAGAATGGTGCCCAGCCAACTGACACCTTTTTCCTGACCTTTGATACGCCAGTTGTACCGCAGCACATTACTGCCGGTTACCTGCGCTTGAAGGTCAGGAGTTACGTACCGAATCCGATGCGGTGTTTTCGCTGTCAACGCTTCGGCCATACCAGCGGCTCGTGTAAAGGTAGGCCTACCTGTGTTTCCTGTGCTTAGGCAGCCCATGAAGGTGCTGACTGTGCTGGCCCGGAGCAGTGCGTCAACTGCGGTGGTCAGCACCAGGCCTCTTCACGGGATTGTCGTGTTTATGTTGAGGAACGTCGAGTGCAGGAACTAATGGTGAAGGACGGGCTTTCCTACTTGGAGGCCCGAAAGAAAGCCAAACTATCGGCACCGGCAATGACACGTTCTTTTGCGCAGGTGTGCAGTGCGCCAATGCCTGGCCCAGTTAGTGAGTCTGCTGATTTGGCAGATTTACGCGCTGAGCTCAGGTCTTTGACGAGGACGGTGGGCAAGCTTATTACTTTGTTGACCCTGCAACATCCATCTCTGCAGGGTCTTTTAGGTCCTTCGGACCCGGTTGCTGCCTTGCCGTCTACATCTGCCCAGCCTGCAAATGCTTCTGCTCCTGCTGCTGCATCTGTTCCCAGGCAGGTTAAAGCTTCAGCTAAGCCTCCGCCTGCCCGGAGTGAACCACAGAAAACGTTGAAGAAGAAGGCTCCTGCTGGTAAAGCCTCAACACCACCCGTGAGGACGTCGCCACCAGAAGAGAAAGTGAAACGGTCGTTGAATGGCCAGCTTGCTGAGGGGTCCGTTGTGTCCCCTCAACATCTTGATACTACTTTGCCCATGGAGCAGGGAGAGATTTCCTGTTTCTATTCTCCGGAACTTTTTCCTCCTTCCGAGGACAACTTCGTTCTGAACCTTACTCCATCTTTTGATTCGGGTGAGGATTCGGATGTTTTCGGATCGCCCAGAGGAGGAGTTGAGGAGAATGATTCAGTCTTCAGCCCGCCCTAATGCCTGAGCATGCCATCGTTCAGTGGAACTGCCAAAGTTATCGGACCCATGCCGAAGAGCTGCGGTTGCTTTTGTCGCATTGGCGACCTCTGTGCTGCTGTCTATAGGAAACCTGCTTTAAGGCGTCAGATAATCCGGTTGTTCGAGGTTAATCTGTCTACCGTCCGGATGCTGACCCTGTGCCACGTGAACATGGTGGTGTTGCAGTGCTGGTTCAACACTCTCAGCCACATGCCAGTGTGCCTCTGCACACTAGGCTTCAGGCGGTAGCAGTTAGAGTTTCTTTCCACTTCGATATTACTGTCTGTTCGCTTTATTTGCCACCAGATGAGGTCTTTGGGGTTGGCGACCTAGAGGGTCTGATCCTCTAACTTCCTGCCCCTTTCCTGTTGCTGGGCGACTTTAACAGCCACCACGTCCAGTGGGGGGGCCTCATACTGACAACAAAGGGAGGATCCTTGAGGAGTGGATGCAGAGGGGGTCCGTCTGCATCCTGAACAATGGCGCCACAGGCAATTGGTCAGCGGTGGACTTAGCCTTCTGTTCGCTAGCCATCCCAGTTCATTTCACTTGGGCTGTCACTGCCGATCTGCATGGGAGCAATCACCTCCCCATTGTGTTGTCCACAACACAAGGGGGTTCTGTGGCCTCCAGGCCAGCTCGGTGGGCGCTTAAGCGAGCTGAGTGGTCAGCCTTTGCTGGGGCTGCTGTATTTCAGCGTGCGGTTCAGGACTTTTCTGATGTGGATGAACTTTCCACTCATTTCACTGATGTGGTCCTTGCTGCTGCTCATGCTATTATCCCGCGTACGTCCACACAGCCGAGACGAGTTCCTGTTCCGTGGTGGACGCCAGCTTGCGGACTGGCCATTCGGGCCCGCAGGCGTGCATTGCGTGCATTTACGGTGAGCCCCACTACTGAAAACTTTGTGGTCTTTAAACGCTGCCGTGCCCGGTATGTTATCCGTGAGGCTAGGCGTGCTTCGTGGTTGGCTTATATTTCGTCAATCACGCGCTCCACGCCTTCTCGGCAAGTGTGGAGGAAGGTGCGCCAGATCTCGGGGAAGAACGTGCCTTCCCCGGTGTCGCAGTTAAAGGTTGAGAATGCCGTGATCTCTTCTGTGCCGGATATCGCTGAGTGTCTTGCGTCTGCATTTGCGCGGGTCTCGAGTGATGACCATTATGATCCTGGTTTCCTCGGGATTAAGCGTAGAGAAGAGGCTCGCTCTCTTGACTTTCGCTCCGATGGGCTAGAGGAGTACAATTTACCGTTTACCTGGCAGGAATTTGTTTCAGCTTTGTCCAAGTCGCATGATTTCGCCCCGGGGCCTGATGATGTTCACTATCAACTGTTGAAACATCTGCCTCTTGCTGGGGATGTCCAACCGTGTGTAGGCAGAGGGTTCTATTCCAGCAGAGTGGAGGACAGCAGTGGTCATCCCGATTGTAAAACCGGGCAAAGACCCTACTTCACCTTCCAGTTATCGCCCAATCGCTCTGACTAGCTGTGTCTGTAAACTTATGGAACCGATGGTCGGTGAGCGGTTGGTGTGGGTGTTGGAATCACTGGGATTCTTATCTGCGTCCCAGTTTGGCTTTCGACGGTTTCGGTCAACTATCGATCATCTAGTTGCCCTTGAATCAGATGTGAGGGAGGCTTTTCGCCTGCGTCATCATCTGGTTTAGGTTTTCTTTGACTTGGAGAAGGCTTATGATACGACCTGGCGTTATGGGATTCTCCGTAGTCTCTATGACTGTGGCTTGAGGGGACAGATGCCACTGTTGCTTTCCGCTTACCTCTCAGGCTGTTCTTTTCGCGTTCGTGTCGGGGCGACTCTTTCCTGCCAGTTTGTCTTGGAGAATGGTGTGCCTCAAGGAGGTGTTCGTAGTGTCATCTTGTTTGCTATTGGGATCAACCCCATTGCTCAGCAAGCTGCTGTTCCCCAGTCATTGTTTGTCGATGACTTCGGCCTGCGCTTTCGGGCAGCTCGTATGCAGACCTGCGAGCGGCAGCTACAGCTGGCGATTAACAAAGTCCAGACCTGGGCGGTCAGTAATGGTTTCCGGTTTTCTCCGGACAGGACTGTGTGCGTCCACTTTTGCCGCCAACGAACACTGCACCCAGATCCTTGCCTGTACTTGGGACAGGCACAAATTCCTGTTGTCCCACAGGCACGTTTCCTGGGTCTGGTGTTCGATTCCAGGTTATCTTGGCTTCCACACTTGCGTCAGCTTAAAGACAAGGCTTTGAGGGCGCTTAACATCTTGCGGGTCCTGTCGGGCACTTCATGGGGTCCCGATCGCACTGCCATCTTGGCGCCTCTACCGAGCCCTTGTCCGCAGCAAACTTGATTATGCGTGTATGGTCTATGGTTCGGCTAGTGACTCGACGTTCCAGATGTTGGACACTGTGCCTGTGGTGGCCTACGTGTGGCGACTGGGGCATTTCGAACTTCTCCAGTGGTCAGCCTCTATGCTGAGGCCTCGAAGCCACCTTTGGCCATTCGTCGGCGTCAGCTTGCCATTCAGTATGCTGTGCGTTTGCGTGCTGTGCAATCCAGTCCTGCTTGGTCTATGGTTTTTGGGCCAGGCTTGCGAGTCGGTAGACGCAGGGTGGGTAAGGGTGATTTCCGCGATATGCTCCAGCAGTCCTGTCAGGAGATAGCCTTTGAAATGCCCTGCGTCTTGAGGCTTGGGAGAATGCCAGTTGCCTCTTGGCTTGTCCCAAGTGGTGGTTTCATTTTCGCTTTGGCGTCCCTCCCGAAGGGTTCCACTCTACCAGCAAGGTATTTACAGGAGTTCCGGCGACTGAGTTCTCAGTACGTCGGTTATCAGCGCCTGTTTACTGATGGGTCGAAATCTGACGTTGGCGTGGCGTGTGCTTGTGTATGTCAGGGAGTAACGGTTGCCCATCGCCTTCCATCAGGCTATTCTGTGTTTTCTGCAGAGCTTTTGGCTCTTGGTTTGGCGGTGAAATAGATCTTTGACCTTCAGGGCATGCATTTCATTATCTTTAGTGATTCCATGAGTGCCCTGGAGTCCTTGGCGAATTACAATCCTCGGAACCCCTTGACACAACGTGTTCAAGCTTTGCTTTCCCGCTTGCCTGTCCAGCGGAAAACCGTGCTTTTCTGCTGGATCCCGGGCCATGTTGGGATAGCAGGGATTGAGCAAGCTGATTCTGCTGCGAAAGGGGCCCTTTCTGGCCCTCTCGGTAGGGATCTCAGCCTTGTTCCCTTGGACGCCTTTCCAACTCTGCGTCTGAGGTTACACGCTTTTTGGCAAACCTTGTGGGACAGACAGGACGGTAATAAATTACGGGCCATTAAAGGCACTGTCGAGGAGTGGCACTCGGCGTGTCGCCGCAGTCGCCGTGAGGAGGTTGTGTTGGCCCGTTTGCGCATTGGTCACACTCGACTTACTCACTGTTTCGTTTTGCGGGGGGTTGACCCTCCTGAATGTTATTGGTGTCGACGGCCACTTACGGTCAACACTTACTTGTTGATTGTCGCCATCTTGATGGTGTTCGCCGTCGTTTCCATCTTCCGCATGACATTGCGCGTCAGTTGGGCGATAAGTCTGTCCTCCTGTCCGGTGTTTTTCAATTTTTGCAGTAGGTATGACAAGATTTAGATTAGGGGTTTGAATAACATCTCTGTAATGTGTGGTGCAGTGGCAACCCGGACCACTGCTCTGTGACCGCGCTGTGAGGTTGTCGCTAATGACCAAGTTGTCGACGCGCCATTAAGCCTCAATCCCCCCCCTGGTTAGAGAGTATTAAGATGGCGGGCCGGCATGGTCTCGGCAGATTTTGCGAGAACAAAAAACGTGGCGGCTTGTTAAGCCGGCCAAGTTCGCGTGCACGTGGATATAATTGCTTGAGAACGTGGGGCAGTGGATTAATATGGATTGTGAGGTTCGTAGTGGTTATTTTTGGTTTGTGTAGCCGAATTTGGGGAGTAACGAGGAGATAGTGAAAGAGTCGTGCGTTTGGTAGTTCAGATATGAAACCCATTGTCGGAGTCGGTAACTGACCGAACCGACGGAAACCGCATGTGGCGGACTGTGGAAAACAGTCGTTGTTGTTGGTGGAAAAACGTACGATTGGCTCGGTTTTTAAAAAATTTTTTTGTTGGACGATGCAGTACGCGGTGGCATCGGTTCTACCGAACATGAGTAGATGAGTTTTGTTTGTGTGTGTGTGGTTGGATTGTTTGAAAACAAGAAGCTGGAACGGAGCTTAAATATGACGAGCACGTGGCGTGCTGGAAGTTTGACGGGCCGTCGTGCTGAATGGGCGGCCAGGGGGGCGTCGCCGGTGGTGTTAGATATTGTAGACTGTGCTGGTCCAGAGTTGGAAAATACGCCACCGCTGATGGCAGTTTCGGCTAGACCGCCATTATTTGACAATGTGAAAGAGATTGCCTCAAAATTGAGCGAGATGTTAGTTCAGGGTATTATTATCGGGGTGTCGCCCAGATTTTTTCAGTGTCAAAGCTAGACGGATCGATCAGGATAATTTTGAATTTGAAAGGCTTGAATGAGTTTGTAGTGGTGAGAAAGTGCTACTTGGATACCACCGAGGGTAGTGGAGCATTTACAGCTAGGGTGGTGGATGGCAACCATCGATCTCTCTCAAGCGTATTATGCAGTGGCAATAAAGGATGGTGCACGAAGATTGTTAATGTTTTCCTGGCAGGGTTGTCTGTACCGCTTTTGTGTGATGCTGTTTGGTTTGGCTTCGGCCCCGGGTACTTTTATGAAACTTATGTCAGTGGTGAGGCACCGGGCCGGTGTGTTAATTTTCGTTTACCTGGATGATTTTGCAGTGATAGGCTCGTCCACAGCAGGTGTACGGCATGATGTGCGGAGAGTGTTGGAAAGCTTGCCGAAGTTACGGAAAGAGTTTTCTGGTGCCATCGCAGGCTTTGAAATTGTTGGGTATGATGTTGGATCTAAAGTCGGCCCGTTTTGTGCTGCCACCTGAAAGCCAGGCTCGTATGGTATGATTGGTTGCGGTACTGCAACGGAAC
The DNA here is from genome assembly GCA_023313725.1 of Lithobius niger. NCBI lineage: Eukaryota > Metazoa > Arthropoda > Chilopoda > Lithobiomorpha > Lithobiidae > Lithobius > Lithobius niger. The sequence continues at coordinate 4,347 of JAHWFP010055086.1, read as the reverse complement.
CCGGTCACGGTTGTTAAAGAGCTTCAAAGGTTGTTGGGTCTGGCGGAAAGTTTGTTGTGTGCTGTGGAGAACGGCAAGTTGCACACACGTTGGTGGCAACACGACCTGGTGACCTGGTTTCGTGCGGGGATGCACGGAGGAGGCCTCTCGCAAGGGTTTTGCGAGGATTTAAACTGGTGGGCAAAGGCTCTGAGTCACACGGTGGTATCAAAACCCTGGGTCTCTGTGGAGGCCGCAGTAGTGGTGAGAACGGACGCTTTGGACATGGGCTGGGGAGCGGCCACAGGGGATTCGCAGGCGCAGGGAAGGTGGCAACCCAGGGAGGCTGCCTTGCATGTAAATGTGAGAGAATTATTAGCTATGCTAAAAGCGCTAGACGTTTTTGGAGACCTAGTCAGGGGACGGGTCGTACGAAACCTTTCGGATAACATGGTGGCCGTGTCGTATGTGAATCATCAAGGGGGGACGAAGTCCCAAATGCTTAATGCCATAGTCCGTAGCCTAGAGCAGCGTAGAAGTCAGTTGGATTGTGTGGTACAGGCGGCATTTGTGCCGGAAAAGTTGAATGTGACTTGTGTACTTGGCGTTCCAGAAGATTTGTAGGTGGCTTGGGACGCCAGACGTGGACGTGTTCGCATTAGAGGCGACTGCCCAATTGCAGCGATTTGGGTCGTGGGGGACGCTGCCCAGGGGCAGAGTTTGTAGATGTGTTCAGTGTGAGCTGGGGCCCGTTCTTTCCGTACCTTTTTTCCCCGTGTCCTTTACTTGGACGTTGCATAGACAAGCTCATCATGGATCGAGTAAAATGGGCGGTGCTGGTGACACCGGACTGGCAGTGTGCAGCCTGGTTCGTCCGGTTGTTGGCCTGCGCCAGGGAGGGACCGTATCGCTTGCAGAGCGCAGGGGCCCTCCTCTGGGACCCTTACTTGGACGCCGAGGTGGCGGATGAGTGGGGTCCCTGGGTGGTCTGGGGTGTAGGTACTGGTTGATTACCAGGTGGGACCAAGGTTCACCACAGCCATCTTCGGAGCGATTCCGAGGTGTGCACTGCTTCCTAATCTATCCCAATCTTGTAACACATTGAGGAGGATTCTGCGAAGAAGAAATGAAGATTCTCCCAGAGAACTTGTTCTCGCCAGGAGAATTTAAGTTCTCTGAGTGGAATCCGACGAAACTGTGTTACAAAACAGGGCCCGCCCGCCTCCCTGCATGGAATCGTACATTCACAGCAAGAAAAGAGTGAGTGGACGCGAGCAGGGTAGGGGGAAGTAGGATAGAGGTGGAAGTGACGCAATATTTTGCATAATGACTGCATTAATGAGGTAAAAACGCGCCATAGGCATAGGGAAGGATCCCAATCTTGTAACACAGTTTCGTCGGATTCCACTCAGAACTTAGATTCTCCTGGTGAGAACAAGTTCTCTGGGAGAATTTTCATTTTCTATCTGCAAAATACTTACGTTCAGTATTTGGGCTAAAATCGCGTATTTTATGCTTTTCGATGCTCAAAATAAATAAATTTAATTTATTACGTTAATCTAAACTAGTTTAGCTTATCTCCCGCTAGAAGTGCTGCTCTCGTATCCCATGTAATACGTACATAGTGCCCATAATAGTCGTAGTGCTTCGGACACTGGTGTACGTGTTGCTTGCGTGTTGCCGAGATTATTTTCATTCTTTGAGATGGAAAAAGATGCCCATATCAGGATGTTGCTCACTTCTGATTAGTTTTTAGAATGTTCCGGGGATAATGTCCCTTTTTGGTCTGCCATCCATCAAACCTCGCGTGCTCCCCGCCCGGTCGCTACAGTTGATGGTGCCAGAAGTCCATCTGCAACTTTGGAGTGAGAGGTTTGCAGAGCTGTTTGATGCAGCTGAGCTCCCTCCCAGGAATCCTGAACCGGGACTGTTGACCACTCCATGAATCTACAACACTTCCCCCACCAGAAATTAGTCCCATTGAAGTCAACCACCACTTTCGGCATTGAAGAATGACACGGCTGCGGGATCTTGCATAAATGCTTAAAAGCTGAACACCTTTGCTTTGCTGGTCAGATGGCTCACAGCTTCATTGCTCTCATCTCTTGGTAGCTCGTTCCCATAGCCACTCTCCAGACTCCACCATAAAAACCACTTTGACACCCATTTTGAAAACATCAACTGCTGACTCCACTGCTAGTGAAAGCTACCATTGCTAAGCTGCAGGACCTTGTGCTACTGAACCACATCAAAAACATCTCTATTTGTGATGCCCAATTTGGTTTAAGCGACATTCCACTTCCATGGCAGTCTACTCTGTGAAGGAGACTGTGCAACAATATCGGAGAGCCGGCTCTCGTGGCTATGCTTGTTTTGTGGATGTGGCGAAAACCTTCGATAAAGTCGCACATCATTCTGTATTTGATGTTCTCCTTAAGCGAAGTATCTCCGCATACATCGTCAACCTCATAAGAGACTGTTATGGGAGGCAGACTATTTGCGTAAATTGGGAGGGCTCCCTGTTGGCTCCTTTTAGGGCTCACTGCGGAGTACGGCAGGGTAGTCCCTTGTTGCCATTCCCGTTCTATGTAATTCTGGATGAGGCAGTGTGTGTCATTCTTCGCTTAGGGAAGGATCCCAATCTTGTAACACAGTTTCGTCGGATTCCACTCAGAACTTAGATTCTCCTGGTGAGAACAAGGGGGCGAGGTTGCACCAAACTATCGCCAAAATATCGGGGCGAGGTTGCCCCAGTCGTGAGGGGTGAGGTGTTGGACTGGACACATAGGCCAGTGGGTAATTCCCAGGTAATTTGGTTTGAGTTGCTGGGTGCAGCAGTAACGCATGGTTTGTCCGCAGTGGCAGTGGTGTTGGTGTATGCTAACCTGAAGCTTTCTACTTTGGTGGAGTGTGACTAGGGTGTCAAATTAGGTATGCCTCCAACTTTGGAACCGGTGTTTCGGTGCCTAGAGATCCTATTTTCCGGAGAGTTGTTACACCGGAGTATTTTGGGCTACTTGGCCACTATTTCCGAGTGTCATAGTGGTTAGGACCGCAGAATAAGGCACCCTCTGGTGCGGCGTTTTGATTCGTGGTTTGTTCCGTAAGCAACACCGAGGCCTAGGTACGTCGTGTTGTGGGATTTATCGCTAGTTGCAGGTTATTAATAGTAGTTGCATCCTTCCAAGTGTCAAAAGTTGGAACAACTTACTATTAAGGTAGCAATGTTGGGCACCATCAGTGCAGACAGTAGGACCAGGGAATTAGCCTGGCTGGATTTACTGTGGTGTACATTTGTTTTTTAGAATCTGAGGCGAATTATGGGGTGTAACCATAAGACACGCATGAGTGGGGCACCTTCTTTGGTGCTGCGTTTCCTGCACCATGGTACAAGTCATTAGAGGTGGCACGCTATGTGCTTCCTACATCCGTAGGACGGAGAGATTGAGAGCCCGGGTTTCCAGTCATCAGGGTGTCGTCCGGGTGTATTATTTCTCTCTTAAATGTGTCCGCATTCCCCCTTTGGTACCCAAGCGGTGTCACGTTGGTTGGGCAAACTATTGATGGCTGCTAGTTTAGACTCGTGGTTTTTCCGAGCCTGCCTGTAGGGTCGGTGTGGACGTCGGCAGCTGCAGGGTGTTGGGTTTTCGCATCACAGGTCATGGCCAGAATGAACTGGTCTTCCTTCTTAGTTTTCGCCACACTCTTTACTAACGGGAACAGCTGTCTGGTTTGGCCAGTTCAGCACTACGGCGGTTACTGGCACACGGTGGCATTTGGTACTTAAGGTAGGTGACTGGCAGTTCCATGTTTATAAGTAACACAGTGAGGAAGATTCTCCGAGTAGAATCCGACGAAACTGTGTTACCTTGATTTCCCGTCCACATCCCTCACGCTGGTTTGGGGCCCGCTGCTAAAGACAGTGGTGTATAGATGAGAGGTGGAGAGGGACGAAGCAACTGGAAGTGACAACAAGTTTTGCATAAATTAAAGATACGCAAAGTGGTAAGCTAAATAATGTGATGCGTGCAGGGAAGCGTGCATATCACCATACCACCATCTGAGGTGCGCAATCTCCAATAAGTGATTTATCAGGTGCCGTGCCTGCACTGCAATGCCATTATATCAGAGAAACGAAGAAACGAAACGCCGTCTGGAATTACGACTCAAGGAGCACATGGGAGACACCCGACGAGGGGAAAAATTGAATGGGATTGCCCAACATCATCACAAGACAAACCACAATATTGCTTGGGACCAGGCGTCTGTGCTCCTCCACTCTAACACCAAACAACCAGCACACCTCCGGGCACTCGAATCCCTCGCAATTAAAAGATTTTCTCGTCGACGAGTGCCTCTCATGAACCT
>JAHWFP010055084.1:27559-48837 GCA_023313725.1 Lithobius niger | reverse complement strand
TTTTTTGACACTCATAAAGAAATAGCTCACACACAAAAATAAGTATTTAGGACATTAAAATAAGAAATATAATAAACTGGCATTTTGGTGTAAAGTTCATTCTTTTCAGATTGATTAAAAGTTCATGATTATTTTACACTTACAATCGAATAATATGCCTAAAGTTCGGTTTGTAAATAAAATATGAACACTTGTCTGACGGTACACTGGATCTTTGTCAATTCATGTCTCAGATGACTTCGAACTGGTTTGAGAAAAACTGTCAAACGTCGCTGCATTGCTGGGATTCGAACTGGCAAACTGAAGCGAACCAGGTCTATAGAATTGTGCGGTAAACTGGCATGTGATTGTAGATTGTGCTTCGCAGAGATTTGTTTCATCCCAAGTGTATTCGGCTTCACACTTCTTCATTTTCTCTCAAGGCCTAACACGTCTACTGCTATCCTGCAGGCATTCGTTTCCAGCTGGTAAAGTTTGATTACCCTTCCTGTTCAGATCGACGTCATTAAATTTTTCACTTGAAGCGTCGGGAACCAACTCACTGCTGAATGTTGTATGCTGTGGCCTTTTATATCAGACTAGTTTGTGCGCTTGTATCACAAGGATACCAGAAAAAAACATGGACTTCAGAAATCAAGGTACGCGCCATCACCGCCCAAAACCAGCTTCAACCCACCCTAACTAGCGTCTGTTTTCCCCACTCTTGCACCATCCATTCCCCTCATCCGGCTTCTTTAGGAGGGCAACGATTTACAATGATTGCTGAAAACAGGTTTTTTACGTCCTAGGCCAACTCGATTCAACACGAACCAAACAAAAACAACACACCCCGTCTTCCACGTAAGCGACTTCCTTAGCTGAAACATACGCAAGTGCCTGAGTTTTTTTGTCATCTTTAAAAATACACCTTAATCATTGTTACTTGTTCAACTTTATTTTGTTTTTGTTTTAGCATTAAACTTGTCGACTCAACCATCGAGTAACATATTTGTTTGCAGTAGAACATAGCATAGCTCACAAAAGGACTGGTACATTGTTCGTGTTTGAAACTAAAACTTATGCAAAACACGTGTGAACATGCGTAAATTGTAGAAAATAAACCCATAACAATTTGCGTGATTCTACACTAGACTAATCACTATAAATCAAATTATATCACTAAAGAACTTTATATCTTGGATCCCAAAATCCTCACACGCCTGGACCCTTAGAAATTAAGATTTTAAATTTTTAATCAAAACTTCAAGTGTCCTTTATTGCAGCACACACTTTCACTCATTCGTTTTTGACAGCGCTGATTGTAATAGTCCACTTGTTATAAGTGTCCACCTTTAGCACTTATTTAACAATTTCACTGCCTTTCAAGATACTTTTCAGTTTTCACTCGTATTTTTTTCCTTGTTGTCTAAGGTTTCCTTGTTGTTATATACGCTTCTTGGCTAGCAGAGTTTGACATTCCTCTCTCCTGTGTTAAGTATGTTTTTATTTTCCAGCCAATAGTGTTCATCTGTTCAGCACTTAAAATGAGAAATATTGTACCATTTTTCCTAGTTATTCTAACCATGTTTTGTAATTTGTTGTTTGTGTACACTTCACACATAATGTGTTTATAATAATTCATTTAAAGTACCGTTCTAAACTTGTCTTTATCTCGAATTCGATATTCAGCGACTAATAAAAGCATTATATCTTTCATAATCCTACTTGCATAACGATTTCTTATACAAGGAAACAATATTCATCATGTATCCAAAAACAAATAATCCATTTAAAAAAAACCATTAGTTTTAGCCATTAAACAAAATTCTTTCTGAAACTTTTTCTACTTCTTACTACTTCCAATAAAATCGCCTAATTTGCGGATCGCCATCAATACTTCCACAATCCAACGAGCAAGTGGCTCTTTCTTGTGAATACTCGTTTTCAAAAATAAATTCACCTTGCAGGGGCATGGTCTGTGAACTTTTTCAACTCTATCAGACAAATCTTTGAGTAAGAGAAGTTGCCTCCAATGCTAAGTTGGTTAACCCCCTCTTCCTTCCTTTCTGCTTCTTTGTGACTTCCTCCTTTTTAAGGTCAGCTATTTATTTCTATGTTATATTAACTGGTGTGTACTTAACACTTCGCGAATTTACTGTTCAGTTCCATGGAACATTACGGTGCATAATTCAGCAAGATACTTTCATACAACGGATACAAGCAAAACACTGGTTTTTTTCCTTGGCTTACAATTTACAAATTAAATTCCTAAACTTCTTTTAGTTTTCTAGCTTAGCCACTTTTTTGTAGTTAACACACGTGACTCTCATTTGATCATGTGATTTTTATGTTTAACAGCATTTCTGGAACCAACAAATATATACCTTGTTTCAATTCTGTAATAAATAATAATACAATTGTTGCTATTACAACTTGACTGCCATGAGCCCTAGGACAATAACTCACAGCCAAACCTTAGCTTAGTACAAGGACACTGTGTACTGTACTTATAAACATTTAGTGAGGGTGCCATAACCACTTCAAAAGGCAAACTATTAGACACGTTGACAACACGATTACCAAAAAAAGTGTTTTCAATAGTCTAACCAGGTGCGGTTCGTAGTTAGCTGGAATTGATGCCTTCTGATCCTTCAACACCCTTCCTTCAACACCTTCAACACCTGATCCTTCAACACCCACGAATAACGAAAAACCGGCTATAATTTGCATCGTATAGATCGTGCAACAGACAGATCATGAGGTTCAGGTCTACAAATCGTCGACGCTTTTCGAATGCTGGTTAGTTCAGCACAATCAAACTTTCCTAATATGTTTTACTGTGTTATCCAGGTAAAATTTTTGTAAACTGTCGATGAACAGATTCTATCATTTCAATATTCTTGGGTAAATTTGGAGGCCAAAACGGGGATGCATACCAGGAGTGACCTCATATACACAGGATTTGAGAGCAGAAGAAGCGTTCCATTATTATTGAGCATGCACAGGCAGCCAACATTGACAATGTTGGTGATATGGGCAGATGCCTTTAAGTCACAAGGAAAAATAATCCCAAGGTCTTTAATATTGTTTCCATTTTAAGGATATTATTTCCTATACAGTAGTTAAAGTTTGCATTTTTACTGCCAAGTCATAAGGATTTATGGGTTTATCGACCAAATCACCACTTTTTAATTGCATCATGTAATGCTTGATGTTCAGTATTTTTACATCGTCTGTAAATTTTGGGATCATACCACATTGGATTTTGCAATTTATGTCGTTGATATAGGTCAAAAACAACACAAGCCTTAGAACCGATCCTTGAGGGACACCACTCGTTACTGGGATTGGATCAGAATACGAGTTCCCCAGCAGACAGTCTGGCTGCTAGTTGAAAAGAAGGACTGTATCCAATTGTGAATGCTACCGCTATAATGTTTCAGTTTGTATGCACGATTTATTATGAATCACAGAATCAAATGCTTGCACAAAATCAACAAAGATGATGTCAACTGGAGAACTGACATCAATAGTACGTGTCCAATTATCCAGACTCATGAGTAGCTGAAGAATGGTGCTTTGTTTTGGAATGAAACCAACTCGATCCTGTGAAAAGATGTTATATTTATTCAGATGCCTGCAGAACATTTGACCACGAACCAGCATTTTACACAGAAACACGTTAGTGAGATTGGCCTGTATTTCCCTGGATTTGGGGCTTCACCCTGCTTATATATCTGGACAACTCTTGCAGTTTTCCAAAGACTGGGAATTTTACAAGTGCTTAGAGAAAGTTTGAATAACATGGCTACAGAGTCGAGCATAATTCACTCAACAATTCTACGAATAGGTAGGCTACGAACCCATCAGGCCCAATGTAATGGTACGGCTGGTTTTCATGGAGCCAAGTATCTTAAAGACATTAGCAGGGCTAATGTTAACGATGCTATACTGTGGTTAAGTTTCCATTTCTGTGAGCAGAAACAGTATTCCCTCATTACCATGCATGAAATTTTCTGCAAATGTAATATAAAAGTATTTCCCTTTTCTGTGTCGGTTAAGCCAAGTTTTGATTTTATTTTTGAAGGTGGTACTGTACAAATTACTTTAGTTTATGATATATTGCAGAAAGCAATTACAGAGCCGTCATGTAGTATCCTGCTCTCACGTTTGATTGCATACGTTTTTATGGCGGCATCAATCTGTGATTTAAATGCGTTACAGGCAACCTTGGCTGAATGGTCTCTGTGAGATTCATGTGACTTCCATACTTTAAATTTCCGTTTCTGTTATTTGGGAATAAATTTGGTATAACAACGTTTATTGGTTGTTCTGGTAGTTAATGAATTGTCTCCCACACAGGACAGAGAATTCTGTTCCACAGTTGTTCTCCATAATAAAAGTTTGCCAACAAGGTTTCATTCCATTAAACGGGTCCCAAGGAAAGACATATATAGGTTTGCACTATTAATGTGGGATTTAACATCTGGTTCGGCAAATGAGCTGCTACTGCAGTTTAATTTAAATGGCACCTTTTGGTGGTCACTATTCCCAAAGTGATCGTGCACACTCATGCCATACACCACACAATAATGATTGATCAAAATAATATCGAAGACATTGTTTTCGCGAGTATAGGCTCAGTTACTAACTGTTGCATATCAAGTTCAGAAATGCAGGTGAAGAAAAGGCGTTCCACTCTATCGGTCGTGTTATGACTTTCCCAGTCGATGAGAGACATATTGAAGTTCCCCAGGATTATATTTGGTTTCACTACTAATGCTATATTAAAAAGATTACAAGTGTTTGAAACAGGAAGTTCATCTGTGCTATTTGGTATATAGTACATTATTTATGCCTTGTCTAAGCCTGATTTCGACAACTGAAGTTAAACTTAAATCTTACTGTCGGTCTAAGCCTTTTTCCTAGCACAAACGCAGTAGGTGGAAAATTTTGCCGTTAGCAATGAGGGGAGACAAAAATACCACCTTCAAAACAGCGTGCCATATAGCATCTCTCACTCAAGGCAATACGATTTGGAGCAGGTTTGAGATTATTTGTGTCTAAGCCTAGTTTACCCCTAGCCAGAGGGCGATCTTCAAACTTCGATATGGGTCTCCGTGGACGATAACCTCGAACTCGTAGAGGGGAGGTATAATTGCGTCTAAGCCCAAATTTTAATGTGATAGGGGTCATTTTACCTGGTTCCAAAAAAGGCTTAGACATAGCATTAGCTCAATGAATCTGGTTTATGATTAGAGCTATAGCCTCATTTGGTTGTGTAATGACACGAAATGCAATTGTGGAATGCGTGAAGATTACTACTCCGCTGCCTCGTGGCCCCTATCACAGCGAATGACAGTTTAATTTAGATTTTTCTTTAACATTTGGTCACTGATGGTTTCATCCAGCCAGCTTTCCATGATGACAGCCATATCATAATTCCGTGGCTAAACTTCTGGCATTCAGGCTCCGCTTACCCGCAGGTGATCTCAAGATAGACTGATGCTTCCAGTTATTTTGGATTAAACAATGTTATGTTGCCCAATTAGTTGTTTATGTTTCCTTGGTATGTTAAGCAGTTTTTGGCAAACCCATCTAAAAGCATGAAATGTGGAACGCAAGTCTTTCTTAGTAGTACATATTGAACCAGCCAAGGACCCCCATAGAAATATCTCCAAAGGTTTCCAGTGCTCCCCCCCCCCCAAAAAAAAACGCCCTGCACCCCCTACCAGAGGCTTGGGCAAGAAATTCTTGCAGATCAAGCTAAAAACGTGAAATTGGGTACACAAGTCATTCTTAGCAACACAAATGGAATCAGCCATGAAACCCATGATAAACTTCATAATGCCACCCGGTCCCCCCCCCCCCCCCGTTCCCATCCACCAGGCTTGATCAACAAATTCTTGCAAATCGAGCTAAAAGCTTAAAACTTGGTACAAAAGTCATTCTTAGCAGTACAAATCGAACCAGTCATGCAACCCTCATGAAATACCTCCAAACGGCCCCATGCCTTCCTATGCTCCCCCTCCCCCAGGTTTGACCAACAAATTCTTTTAAATCGAGCTAAAAGAATGAAATTTGGTACACAAGTCGTTCTTAGCATTACAAATCAAACCAGCAATGTAACCCCCCGGGGAGGACCATAAAGGGGGCCCCCCCCCCCTGACCCCCTGTGCAACTTCCCTGATGCTTGACCAACAAATTATTACAGATCGCGGTAAAAGCATGAAATTTCGTACACAAGTCATTCATTGCAGTACAAAGCGAACCAGCTATGGAATCCCACCATCCCCCCCCCCCCCGGATATTCTCCACAAGGCACCTCACGCCCCCTCCACCCCCTGTGCCTCCTCCCTGAGGCTTTACCAACAAATTCTTACAGATAGTGCTAAATGACTGAAATTTGGTACACAAGTCATTGTACAAATCCCCAAGGCCTCTCAACGTGGCCCCCCCCCCCCCTCCATTCCAGCTCCTTGAGGCTGATGCCCCAAAAATTCTCTTTGATCGTGCTAAAAGCATGCATTGTGGTACACCAATCATTCTAAGCAGTAAAAATCGAACTAGCTACGGATCCCAATGAAATACCACGAAGGCCTCCCCCAGTACCCCTGTGTACCCCCATAAAGCATCGATGACCAACAAATTCTTTCTGAATGTACTAAAAACAACCATTGTAGCAGTAGAAATCGAACTACATACGGAACCCCCGTAAGATACACGCAAGAATCTCCCCCCCCCTCCCAGTGCCTCCCTGTGTCCTCTCCATTAGGCTGATGACCAACAAATTCTAGTTCGATTTGTACTGCTAAGAAGAACTTGTGTACCAATTAATTTTTTAGTGCGATCAGCAAGAATTTGTTGGGCAAAAACCTCATACAGGTGAGCATGGTGGGGCACAGGAAGAGGCCTCAGGGGGTATCTCGAGGGGTTCCCTAGCTAGCTCGACTTATAAGCTAAGAATCTACTTGTGTACCAAACGTCATGCTTTTAGCTCGATGTGCTTGATTAGCCCAAATTCTGTACCGTAACAGCTGTACTACACCTGGCGATTGAACTAATGAACCGATGCTCAAGCTTAAAACGTGGGTATGAAAAAGACCCAGGCCTTTTTAACGCTATTTTAATGTGACTATAATTGTTGTTATGAAATTGAAATTTTCCCTCATTCAGAGATCAAACCGAAGACCGAGTTTTAATTTTTATAGCTTAAAAGTGAGTGTTAAAAAGTCTCTCCTATAACAGTTATTTTAAGGAGACTACAATTGTTGTTCTTCTTCTTGTTGTGGAAATTTTGCTCTCACATAGAGATCGAACAAAGAACCTAATTTCAATTTTTATAGCTTAAGATTGAGTATTAAAAAGGCTTTCTTATTACAGTTATTTTAAGGTGATTGCAATATTCTTTTCTTTGTTATTCTTGCTGGAACAACTAAAATAGATATTATTATTAAAAACGCTTAAGCGTACGTATGTAAGCCTTAAAAACTTAAGCCTTAAAGAAAGCTCTAGAGGAACAGATATTAGAAAAAGACATGTAAGACATCAACATCGCACTAATACGTGTAAAAGAAGCCCCAGTTTGTTTTTTGAGACGCTGGAGATTCTTTTACACGTATTAGTGCGACGCTCATGGCTTACATGTCTTTTTCTAATATCTGTTCCTTTAGAGCTTTAAGTTTGTTAAGGCTTACATCCGTGTTTTATACGTTTAAGCGTTTTTTAATACTAATACTTAAATCCAACCAGTGCGCCGGTATTCACGGCTTTTTGTTACCATGCTGCGTTGTTGTTGTTGTTGCTGTTGTTGCTGTTGTTGTTTTTGTTATTGCAAAGAAACCGTGCCACTATAATCTAAAACCGCAGTGCACAAAAATCAATCAGAAGGACAATCACCTTTTTTTCAGCGTTGGTCCTCAGTGAAGAGTAATATCCTTGCTCAAAAGCAATAACGCTCGGCAACAAGAGAGGCGTCTTGAACACGAACATCCATAAATTAGGTGGAAATTGCGATTAAAGTGTTGTCTGTTAGAAACCTCGTCTCGCTCTGATAGTCCTCTAGGGACAAATTAGGATGTCGCAAAATGCTCGTCTGCCAACGAAACAAAAACACTTAAAAGTCTTCATCATCGAACCATTTGTCCTCTCGCACTACCGATGTGCGATCACTGATAAATTCGACCGTGTTTTTACATTATTTATCTCAATTTGTGCTGCTTTCGACTTCCTGATTTTATTCAGAATAGAACTTAACAGTCGTTCCGTCGTAAATTAGAGCCGCTTGCTTTCTGTCACTTTGTTGTTTCTCCTTCGTGTGCCGTGTCATTCTTCGTAAAATGTCTCTCACGTTCTTCTTCAACAATAGACCAATCACGAAAATACGTAAACGTCACGCTGAGATTATTATAGATTCGTGGCAGCTTTGGACAATATAATGCTAAAAGCCAGATTTGAGTAATGGGGGGGGGGGACAAGCAACACATCAAAAAGATATAGGAACCGTAGCTTGCACCTTGTGTGCATGCTGCTTCGTGTTGGTTTTTTTAATTGGTGCTTGCGAGTATTAGTAAAACTTAGGCAGCTAAGAAATGAAAACTTAATCTGAGAATTGAGAGTATTGGTAAAGGAGTACAAAACCAAATTTTCGTGTGTTTTCATTAATATCAACAATTTTTCAATTGTCGAACTTAAATATCAAGGGCATAATTATCTTAGTTAAACAGTAAAAAACTCAACCCTGCATGATGTCTGAGCTAGGCCATATGTGGGAAGTAATTTTTCCCTAGTTCTCGAAGTGAGCAGAAAATTTTAGGGGTAACCCTTGGCCTCTAGTGTCCATCGGCTGAACTAACAATTATCTTCCGATCACGTTTGTATAAGAGGTTTTTCTGCGATTCTAAATATTCGTAATCCTGTTCCAAACCTTGGTGTGGAATTAATACCACTGATACAGTATCACATTAGAGATTGTTTTTTTTTTATGATAGACATTATGTGTTATTTCGACATGATAGCTACATTATTTAGAAAATTGAATTTTTGATAGCCTACTAACAATTTGTTAAAAATTGGAATAAACAAGAAACAGTTTTTATAATATCAAATAACAAACAAGCACAGTAACTTCAAATCTATTCCTGAACTTGGAGTTTTACAAAAACGTTTTATTAAGTTCTGGCGTTACCAACAAGAGCTTCATTTTTTCAGTTCAAACAGTTACTATCAACGTTGCTTAAATACTTTTTGTTTATTTATAAACTAGCTAATACACGAAAAAATGGTGATATGATTTTCCTTCATAAATTATTCCATTCCATACTTAATGCCTTTCTCTTTCATCCATTTAAAATTTTAGAATCACTACATTACTAGTTGCGAGCAAGGTGCACGGGTAGCTGCGAGCATTGGGGTGTCAGATTCGATTGGCGTCCTGGTCCCAGTGTACATCTCTGGCTTCGTACAGACCCAGGTTCGATCCTGGCGATGGGAAGGAAGTGTATGTGTACGGGTTTTTCTCCAGTTGTTTCCCGCCCGTTGCACGAGGGTTTCCTCCGGATACTCCGATTTCCTCCCTCATGCGGCAAAAAACAACTGTAATAATGGTGGTACTTCTTCCACTTAACACCTGCCGCCGGGGAATTTGGGTGGGTGGATGCATCGTCTCTCTATTTATTATTATATTATTATTCCCAACACGTCAAAACTCTTACTATTCCAAGATTTAGAACAATATTAAGAAGGAATTCCCCGTGTGTTCGTCTTTTATTTGTTTACAATCATAATTTACAAAACTGCGACATTTCTTCTACCAAGTTGAATTTATCAGTTTGGTGCTTTACTATTCACATTCTTAACTGCATATAGTTTGCTTGTATTTTTTGTTAATAACAAAATTTTTTGTTTTGCTTGTAGGGAACGGTGGATAAAAAAAAAACAATGCTTTTTAAAAATTTAAAATCATAATGGTGCAGAAAAGTAAGTCTTCGCCATCGTAATCGTTATCCCAAGAGGGAAAAAAATTAAAAAATTTGTTAAAGGTGCCCGCCTGAGCCTAAAGTTGGCCATTGTACGTCAATGGGGAAAATCGCTAATGCTAAAAAAGTGATTTTTGACTAGTTTAAAATACAGCTTTTTACGTTATCTCATTTGGTACTCTAAGAGACCGCTAAAAATTGGCAGAGTTAAAACCAAGTTGCCCTTAAACTTGGTTTTAATTCACGGTGTAAAATCGGCAAAATAATGTTATTTTTCCCCCCTATTTTGGGGGCCGGTAATTTGCATTGTTTTGTGGAAGAAACAAAAATTGTTTCTGAGTTTGGCTCTAAGAATACAAATGAAAAAATGTAAATAGCTGTATTTTAAACTAGTCAAAAAACATTTTTGCTGAATTAGAGATGCTTCTCATTGACATAATGTTAAACTTTACGCAGCAGGTGGGCACCTCTACAAATTTTTTTAATTCTTCTTCTTTTGGGATAGTGATTAGGAGGTCGAAGACCAAGTTTTTCGCACTGCTTAGAATTTGTAATTTTAAAAAGCATGAGTCGATGGAGTGTCCGTGATAATATTACCGCATGTTCCATCTCTCGTCTTGGGTCTCAGCCCCATGCTGCCAAATTTGGAACAACTGGTTGTAACTATTTTTCGGGATAACTCATGTTAAAAATACGCTATGTAGATTTTAACCTTATAAATAGGTGCGAAAAACATCACTGGTAGCACGAAATGTCCAGACTTGCGGCAACTCCACGTGCAACATCCTTCTGCGACTGTGAAGCGCGGAAAGTCAAGGCAGATTGGCGTAGAAATCGCGTGTCTCGCCTTCTGATACGCCGTCAGTTCACGCGCGTTCCGGAAAGGTGAGGCCTTTGTGTTTGTTGCTTTGGCAATATAGTTTCTTGGTGATGCTGAGTCATGCAGCCTGGAGCCAGGCAACGAAACACATAGCTTCTCTCCCATCGGTGAACTCCCGTGTCGTCAAATCCCGTTTCGCCAAAAAGAAAGCAGATTAACAATTTTTGCCTCAGGGGTCAGTCCCGTTTCGCCATATCCCGTTTTGCCAAAACGAATTTGACAACAAATTTTACGTATACACGCACTTCAATACCGCATTTCTATGTGATGGGGATTTAAAAGGCAAACATTTAACAGAGACAAGCAGTCGTAGATTAAGACCAATTGATTTACTAACGTTTTAAAATTGGCAATACAGACGGGAAAACGTGTACTTTAAATATTGTTTAGAATGCTTGGTCGTCACTACGTCAATGCCAAGGTTCTCTTTTAAGAATAGTTAGTTACACACATGATGGTTACCCTTTCTCAAACGGGAATTCCCGTTTTGCAGAATCACGTTTCGCAGAATCAAAATATTCTTCAAAAATTTAACATTGCAGAAGTTAAAGAGGCATGACTAATAGGAAGTAATCTGTGATTAGTTGCGGTTTCTGATGTTATGTGTTTAGCCGCAGCGAGCGTGGTAGCGCGAGCGAGGCACGTAATTTCAAAAACATTTTTCTGCAAAACGGGTGTTTGTCATGTCTGAGCATTATCATGTTATAAATGTTTGTGTTCAAATGTTTTAAATGTTTCATGTGCCTAAAATTTCGTGAACGGTATTTGGCGAGATGGGGATTGGCCCCTGAGGTAAAAGCTGTTAATCTGCTTTCTTTTTGGCGAAATGGGATTTGGCGAAACGGGATTTGGCGAAACGAGACGTAACTCTCCCATCGACTTTGTGACAATGGGTGAAATGTGAAGCAATATAGTTACAGAACGGACATCCCCCACGTCTTACGGATCGTGGGAGTGGCATGAGCTGGCAACCCAATCCGTCCCCAGATCACTGCCATAACGTCTTTATCGATGTGGCCACTACTTAACTGTCAGTGATCTGGGGATGGATTGGGTTGGCAGTACGAATCCGGGCCACGCCATTCCGACGAAACGTAAGTGCATCAAGTTGGCTTACTGTGCAATATTATTTATATTATTTCTAATGTATTGATTTTTTATGTTTGGCTTGTTTTCCTTTCCTTTAGGCTGCCTAATAAAAGCGTTTGTGTATACATTTATTTACAGACCTGTATGCGTTTACAAGCTTCTTTTATCATTTATTTTTATTTTATGTAACCTTTTTCTTTTTTTTTTGAACATTTTACATACTTGGATTTATACTTGGTTTGTTCATTTATTTTACCTTTGCTTAATATATCCTGCTGTGTAATCGAATTAATTAAGAATAGCGGTCCTTACGTAAGCCTCAGCAGCCATGATCTTCCATGTTAAACGTCAAACTTTGAAATCGCATAGTTTCACCCAGAATTAACATAGACCAACGAAATTCGATATTTGGAGTCGTTTCGTAGCTATTTCATTGATTACAAATTTTAATGACAACACTCGAACCGTTGGGCATCCACAGCATGCCCATTTCTTGTTGTTATTGTTGTATTTTAAAATTCATTAATTTATGTGTCGAAATTGAGAGAAGTTGAGAAGTGGAGAACTTCGTAAGAGTTGTGCAGAGAGTTCTCGAGCTTGTTGAATGTTGATATCGTCGTCTCAGTGCACCTATTTTCCATCGTGAAAGTCAGGACACATCCAAATAGACTCATCCGTTTTACACCAAACAAGAGCAGCAGCAAACAAGCGGGGGCAGCTACTACCTAGTTGCAACTGGTTTTCTGACACACTTCCGGCACTTCCGGCCACTTGTGGGTCACTTCCGCTTCATACTTCCGGTTATTTTTATTCTTTTAAACCAATTTTTGGACGGGAATCTAATTGTGAAAACAGTTTGTCTAGAACCGGTACCGTTCCATAAATGATGGGCTCACTTGTCGGCCATTTCCGGTCACTTGTGGGCCACTTCCGCTTCATACTTCCCGGTTTTTCAAATTCGTTTTAACTCATTTTTGGATGCTGAATCTAATGGTGAAAACAGTTTGCCCCTATCTGGTACCATTCCAGAGTTGAAAAAGGCGACGGACGGACGGACGGCATTGCTATAACCGTCCCAGCTCTCGTTGTACAGAAGACTAAAAGGGCTTGGGATTTTATGGAAACTATAATAACGGATAACTAATAAGAGCAACAGTAAGGGTTTTATGGTAACTAATGGCATCGTCAGGTTGTATCCTGTGTAACTTTGAGTGCTTCTTCAGACTGTAAGTATAGACCTACGTTATTATTTCTTCTAGGTCGACTGAAAGATTTTCGGGAATTAATGTTTGGAACGTATATCCGAATTTTGATATATAAGAATTTGTTTCAATCATTTAGGAGGGGAATTCAAATGAAAAAAAAAGTTCGACCACCATGTTGAAATGTGAGTGTGGACTTTGCTGAACTCGTACTAACCAATCTTTAGGCTACTGGGAGCAAGACTCGTCATAATTAAGTAGCTTGAAAAAGGAGAGTAAAGTAATTTGAGCATTTCCCCTCCAGAGTTATTTTCTGTCTGGAACTGAATTATGAATAGGTAGAAATAACCTAGACTTGTTGTTGATGAATATGTCTGCTGTTGCCACAGGAGTTTAAATGTAAATTGCATTTGCGAACAACTTATTTATTCCATTAAGGGTCCCTCTCGAGAGTAAAGTTGAAAGGGGTTCTAGAAATGAATACCTTAAAAAGGTTAAGAGTATATTTACATTCGTCCATAATTATTATTTACAACTGTTCACGTGTTTAATAAATGAGCTGCAATTTGAAAATTGGTTGGTCTCGTATTGGAGCTAACGAAGCAATTTTACACAATCCACAACCTATCTGAACCCGAGAAAATACAAAATAATAGGTTACAAGATGTTGTTGCAAATAACTTTAAATAGATCCCTTCTGAAGGGTCTGGTTCATTTCATAGACAATCACTTCACAGACACTTATTCACAGCCGCTCATTTTACAGGCACGATCATGTCACATACACCCATTTCACAGACACTCGTTTCACAGACACGATAATTTCACAGACATCATCATTTCACATAAATTTTCAAAAACCCTTTTTTCCGCTGCTGTGTGATAGCTGTGTAGTCTCAGTGAAATGGTTTAACTAAACCTATGTATGAGACGGCATGCTACAGTAAGAGCCCGGTCAATTCTCAACTCTCCTCCCTTATTTCCTCCAACTCTGTGGTCAGTGACTGACATTATTACAAATGTGATGCCTCGTACTCAAAACAGTGCTGAAGTCTGGCTTTGCCGCTGGGATGTTTTGATTGGGCGAGGACATGTTAACATGCAGAGAATTGTAAAAGAGGTTCAGAAGGAGCAACGCCTAGTGGACTTACTTGACTATGGAAGATATGATTTTGCTACCACTACCGAAGTAAAATTCATTCTAACCTAACATAACTAATAATATACTATTCAAGGCTCATAATAGCCTTCTGAAAATGAACGGTAATGGCTTCTAGACTAGGCAAGCACAACCTGCAACTGCCCCCTTTGTTTCCCCCCGACCCCCGGAGGTCGTGCAATGTCCATGCTTCCTTTGATTTTTCTCTACCCTACCGACTTCCCCAAATATTTGAAACATAATGATTGGTCCCTAACTGCCGAAGATTAAAAAATACCACGAAAAATGCTTTTAGTCAACAAAGTATATTACTAAGTTAAAAAAAGGGAAAATAAAATTTTTTTTGAAACTGTCTGTGAAGTGATCGTGTCTGTGAAATGAGTATCTGTTAAATGATCGTGTTTGTTGAAAGAAGTGTCTGTGAAATGAGTGTCTGTGAAATGATTGTCTGTGACATGATCGGCTCCCTTCTAAAGGTCACAAGTGGGGTGAAGTATGTGTAATTTCCTCATACAATTATACACTTTATTACCCCATTTACATGTGGTGGTAGGTATGTAATTACCTCAACCAGAATCTATGAACCCACAGATACAATATACACAATATATTTCCTCTTTCACAAATGGGGTTAGGTATGTATAATTTCCTCATACAGTTATATACACTTTATTAGTCTATTCACATGTGGTGTTAAGTATCCTCCACCTAGCGTGGTAGGTAATTACCTTCATGCCAGAATCGATGACTCCACAGATACAACATACACACTTTAATCTGATATGGCTCGGACATAAACCGAACGTTAAAGAAAAATACTGCTCGTCGGTTACCAAGGGAAATACAGAAACAAATAACTCTCAAGAGGAAGCTTTGGTAAAAGTTAAAGCAAGCCAATACTGGTGTAAACGTAAATCTGTATAAGCAGTGTAGTAGTAAATTAGGACAACTGAGTGGAGCGTTTGAGATAAATCGCGAGTGCAAAAATATCCTTGAGGAAACTATGACGGCAACCAATGGGTACATAAGGCAAAAACTCAGATATCTAGGACGGTTCCTCCCTTGCAGTTTAACGACGTTTTATTGACGGATGATGTCGAGAAAGAAAATCCGTTTAACTTAACTTTTTTCTCAAATTTTATACCGAGAAATAACACTGAAAACTCGGATGGACTAAATAGCATACATACTTCTTCGTCCATGGAGACGGCTGAGTTAAGCCAAAGGAAACTTACACCTCAGAGAGTTCTCGACAAACTAAATAACCTTAAGAACAGCTCTGCAATTTGCTCGGACGGTTTTCGCCTTGTTTTATAAGTCACTTTCACAAGTTCTTTATTTGCCCCTATGGTCATCCTCGAACTCGGGTAAGGTGCCGAATTGCTAGAGAAAGGCAGTTGTAAGTTCTATCTTCAAAAAGGGAAATGCATCTCAGCCAGGGAATTACCGTCTGATTTCTTTGGCGTGTATACCTTGTAGAATACTTTAACAAATTATAACAAATATATGTGATGCCATTTTAAAGCAATTTTTCGATTTGAAAATTCTTTCACCTATCATTATGAGTTCTGCATATTATAAAACTTTAACCTTTAACAACACTAGGGCAGCCCCACCCCCCCCCACCCTTACATAGCCGGTTTTATAGAGCATTGTTGTGATTTCTCGTTTGCATTAAAATTCAGTAATTTCCGGTTAGCAGTCGCCCAAGTTTTCGTTAGATTTAGTTAGATCCAGGGCCTAGAATCCGTTTGCACGAAAATATTGTGACTTGAAAAAAAAAATGACGTCGTCAGTACTGTGCATCTTTGTTGAGAACACAGTTCGAATCATTACTTATACAGACAATTCTAATGAAAGACAAACAAACAAACAAAAGAATTAAGATTATCGAGATTCACACTACGGACGTCAATAGAATACGGATTATAGAGATTCCAACTTCGGACATACACACACACAAACCAACAAATCAACAAACAAAAACTACGATCTGAGTCATATAGATTCTACACAAAATGTCACCAAAGGGGATTGAAAGTTAGATTTAAAACTTTCTGGGACTTAGTAAAACATCTCCAAGCAACACTGTGCAGTGTGAGTGATTTGCTGTGCTAATCGGCAGAAATAGTAGGATCTATCAAGACATATTGGAAGGAAGGGTACATGATAATACAATGACGCCCCCTAAATTTGTGCAGTCAACACCTTCGAGTGCCACTCTTTAAAATTGCATCATATATGAACCCTATAAAACAAGTTCATTCAAGGGGAGTACAGATGAAAATTATCAGGTACAAGTTGCGACTCCTTCACTTAAATAAGGCACAACCTATTAAGTGTCACATAACGAATTATAATAACATTAATGTAAAGTCATCAGGGCTAAATGTCGCACATAATGAACAAACGAGGCCTACATCCGTGTCATCAGTCAGTGTTCCAACCAAACAGATTTCGAAAAGACTTAAGCTTAATAGTGTCATCAATCACCTAATAATCAGAGAGCCGAGACCCTGTTCGGGTCTTAAGGCTCCACGGAGAGCACGCGAGATGAATGCTACGAACACGATTGAAACAACTTTTACCTACAAATACTACAAATGCAAGACGCCTTTAATACAGACAAGGGAAATATTGTAAATGATACTGATAGGTTTGAGAATGGACAAGTTCAACTTTTATTACCCGAATTGGAAGTAGATCCCCAGTCGATGTCGGGGTCAACAACATAGCCAGGGTTGAGGGGAGTGATGTTGCATGATATGACAAATCTTGTACACCCCTACCAGCAATCTAATGACCTGGGGCTTCAAGTGACCTCTAATTCATGAGAAAGTTTATGTGGATAACACTACAATGACCACAGAGATTCCTATACGTGAGAAGACATTTGTCGATACTCTACCATGGAGACCACTACGCAGCGCACCACTTTTAAACATGTGTGTTCCATTTTACCATCAAGACTTCTGAATGCAAAATGTAAGCATCAAAGCAATGTACTTATCACAAGGAAACAATTCGGTTAGGGATGGTTCAAGATATTTTCGAGAAGAGCTTTTTCTTAATGTAATGGAATATGCTATTCCAGCATTGAGTGCATTGAAGGGGTGGTGGATAGCTGTTTAGAAGAATAAGTTCTGGACCTATTTCGTGTGACCTACTGGGTTTATTACTCTTTTTTTTTCCGCAATGACTTGAAATAATTGCGTTTACCTATTTTATTGAAGGTAAATAACTGAAACAAGTGCTTCGGTTAAAGGGAAATGGGTGAGAGTTTGTAACCTCTGATGTTTTTAGTTACCCTCATACTTGTTATAAAAAGGGGACTTATTTATGACGAAAGCTAATTTAAGTTTTAACCAATGTTACCATTTACAATAACTAAATACTGAATGTGTAATATTATAATAATTGATATTAATGTTTGTATTGTTGCATAAATTGTTGATTGACAGCCATGAGGGACTGGCTGTACTTGTTTTGGACCTTCCCTAAGTTAGGTCAGGTGCAATATTAATTGCAATACGTTATGTCAACGTAACTTGCTGTACCACGTTTCTTTGTGTTACTGAACTTCAAGAGTGTATAAAAAATGGAGATGACATATGCGGACAATACAAGTACGTCCCCACCTATTGCACATTTTTATCTTACGAAAACTGTTTTGCTATACAATTTATTCCTCATACACACATTAGTAACAGAACACCAGGCCTGATTCGCGCACCTTAATAGGGATATTAATGAGAAGTCGGCGGAACATATCCATCACTCTATTTCCCTGTCAATTACCCCACTCACATGTGGAGTTAGGTGTATAATTACCACCATGCTAGAATTGATGTCCTCACACAAACAATATAAACACGTCACAGTTTCATTCATGTGTGGGGTTAGGTATGTGGAATTTTCTCCATGCCAGAACGGAAGACCCCCACATATAGTATAATATACTACACAGTTTATTTTCACATTCGCATGTGGAGATGGGGCTCTGTAATCTCCTCCATGCCAGAACTTATTACCCCACAGATACAAGATATAAATTTTATTTCCACATTCACATGTGAGGTTAGATATGTGTAATTCATCCACGTTAGCATGGAAGCTCCTACAAACAGTAGTAGCGTGATGTATTTCTAGTAAAGTGGCACCCAGCCCCATATTTGACAAAATACCGACCTCACGAGCACGAAAAAATGTCCTTTTTAAATTATGAATTTTAACTTAGCTTGCATGGTCTTTAATTGTGTTTAGTGCGCTTTTTAAGTGCAAGGATTTTAAATGTATCCGTAGACAATCGAAATTTAGGGTAATAAAGAGTGTGTATTGTAAAGATGGGAGCATCAGTTTAAGCGTAGAGGAATTAAAAGAGATCCCATAGACAATGAAAGAGGCTGGTACTGATTATCATAGTCTTTTCCAGGATCCACTTTCAAGTAACCGACCATCAAATTTCCAGTCACTGAATAAGCTAAGCTCTACCAGTACTAGACCACTATGACCACCACTACTATGTAGCTAACAAATTAATATTCTGACTGTTTGCACACTATCAGTCAGTAATGTTTAAATATTCTCTTCAAATTCTATACATTATGCACGGATTGGTTTTTTTTTTTTATGTTTGTCTACTGGGGTTACGAAAGACGGGCATTTTGTGGTGGAAAGAAAGATTGGTGCAAACACAAACTACTTAAAGTAACCACGGCACTCGTTCTTTTGCTTCGAAACGCTTTCTTACCTGCATCAAGGGTGTCTTCTAAACCCGTACCGGAGTCGGCCTTCTGAAAAAAAAATCAATTTTTAATGAGTATGCACGAGCATTTGAGGGAGTGCGGCAGAACATCTTGAGCTCCATTATTCCCTGTTCCACTCCCCACCCACCGCTTCGAAACACTTTCGACATTGACGTATAACCTACATGCAGTTAGAGATGGGGAAAAAAAAAGTTTAAATAAAAAGAAAGAATGAACCGTTTTAGAAACTATTGGTAATTAACGGAAACAAGAGCTTGTAAAAGAATTCGGAGAAAGAAATTAAACCCAGCTGGGAATTTAAGAAGGAATACGACTTTTTTTTTTAAACTGCTTTCACGTTTCAGCAATATTGCGGGCAGGGAGATGTCTCGTGTGTGCACAAAATGAGAAAAAAAAATTGGTTCTCTTTGAAATTATAACTTACAAAACTTCTTTTAAAAAATGAAGTTATAAATTTGCTGCCGGAAAACCAAATTAAGAAAAAAAAATGACAAAATTGCATCACTCTCTTACCGCAACACATTCAACTGTTAGAAATTTCTTTTTGAACATACGGTAACAATTAAAGTTTTCCGTGAAGCACCTACTACATATCAGGGCTCGAATTACCTAGGTGCAACGGAACATTTTAGTTTCATATACTCCCGAATACACCCAGCTTATATCCTATGGAAGCTAAAATTTGCTCTCACTAAAACACAAACGTGAGTTAAGAAAACAAATAATCTTCGTTAAGCCTTAAGCAAGTTGTCTCAAGACATGTTTTACTTCCATAAAGTGAGATTTAATGAAATAACTAACAATCAACCACAGCAGCAAATGGTTAGCTGTTTTTAGAAGCATCGTTTTTCTTGGTTGCATTACACTACCACCCAGTGTTTGTCTTACGTTGCAACTAACTACTAATTTCATGTGCTTGCTCACTTATATTTGCGCTTGCTGTCAAGCTGCAGTGACATCCGAAAATGTCTATTCAGACGTTTTTGAACACAACAACAACTAAGAATAAAGACTGAGTTGTTTAACTATTTAACGTTTTAAAAAGCCAGCAGTGCACATGTATATATGCGACGTTTCGGGATTTATCATCCCGTTGTCAAGCAAAAAATAAATTTTATAGCATAAGCTACAAGTCAACAAGATACACTTAAATGGTTTCCCATTTTAAAGAAAAGCAAGCCAGAGCAGTAAAAGGTAAAAAATAAAAAGTTAAAAAGATAAAAAGTTAAGCCCAGTCAGCGCAAAAGCTGAACTGGGACGACCTCTCCCTAACAAAGCAGGGAAGAAGTCAATTGTCAATTGTTTAACTATGACAGTGACAGTTCTCATCAACATTACAGTGCGAAACACAGTGTACAAGTTACAGGATCAAATACTTATTATAATTGGAAATTCTACGTAATGTTCAATTTTATTAGATTTACTATTAGTATTTAGTATTAGATTTAGTATTATCATGCAATCACTGTTTGAGCCATCTTAGCACTCAAGAGCTATCAAGTTTTGCTCACCTGCCCATGAGCACAAAGGTTTACGCTCATAAAAAAATTCAAGTTCTAGGACTGCTGAAGACAAAGCTGTTAGTCGGCGTATTTGTTGAATTTTTTCTATAAGTGGTTTTCACCCATTAATTGAAAAACAAGCATGTACGTCCGTTTAGATGTCGTTCTATAGGGCAAGTCGTTTAGTTTCCATTATTTTCCTTAAATATTTGATGTCTAATAAATTATAACTAGAGCCGAAAACCCCGTAACCCTCTCCCAATTTCATTCATTAATTTATGAACAAAATTTATGAACGAGTATAGGGCATAAAATTCACTTGACAATTTTGAAAATTCAGATAATTCGTTCAAAAAGTTGTCAGGGGTGCAGACCACAGAGGTCCATACGGAGACAATATAAGAATTTACTTTGCTTTGTTCACAACACGCTCCTGAAATAGGGTTCAATTTTTTTTTGTGGTTCAACCAATGACCAAAGTCATCTAGGCTGCTTTTTTCGCATTAAGATGAAGGTTACAAACGGTAACGGATGCAAGACTAAAGCTGTTGTATAAAACTATGGCACCTTTCTTCTAAGCTGACATACAGAAGCAAAATTGCGATATGCTTCCGCACCCCTGCAGCTCTGGTCCTTCTTCTAACTCCCTACTTCTCCCATCCACTCTGACGCCTTTCCTACATCTTTCCTCCACAGATCGGTCGCCACTTTCTTAATCCCCTAT
>JAHWFP010055084.1:3925-27549 GCA_023313725.1 Lithobius niger | reverse complement strand
CTACATCTTTCCTCCACAGATCGGTCGCCACTTTCTTAATCCCCTATGCCCTTCTCAAGGCCCCCACTCTGACGCCTTTCTACTACATCTTTCCTCCACAGATCGGTCGCCACTTTCTTAATCCCCTACGCCCTTCTCAAGGCCCCCACTCTCACACCTTCCTACTACATCTTTCCTCCACAGATCGGTCCCACTTTCTGAATCCTCTATTCCCTTCTCAAGGCCCCCACTCTGCACTGCACATACTTCGCCGCCAACCTCCTGCTACAGACCTCCCACTTAGTTCCACGCATCCTACTCGTTTTCGCACCACCACCTTGGTTTTGCACCATCTTCGTGCTGGTTCCCTCATGCTCCTATCAACTTCCACCTTCGTCCTAGCATCCCTACTTTCAAAACTTGACCGCCCCATTTCCCCTTGACCACTTCCTCTGCAGTGAGACTAACAAATGTGTAGTCGCTTGGTGTAATCTCTTTCATTGCATTAGAGTCGCTTCTGCACTATCTCCTCTATCTTCCTATCAAAATCCAACTTCATCCCTGAAAACTCAACTACCCAATTTCCATTCTGAAATATTGCTTCGAGGTCAGGCTCACTCATGCTGCACTTTGTTCACTTCGCTCACTCCATCAGCGCATCCTAACACTGCTTACAATGGAGTAACGAGATTCCCACCGACTATAACAGTGGACAGTTTGTTGGTCAATAACCTCAACATCATGAAGGATTTCTGATCTGGATTTTTAAGAACCATCCCTAGGTAGTCCTGTAATTCAGTGCTTAGTTGTTTTTATTGAGCAATAAAGTTGTTGCATGATGTGATCGCTGTCGTTGCATTGGAGTCTCATCATAGGGAGCTCTCCTAACTTCGCTCCCTTACCTCCAATGAGGCAAAAAGCATAAAATTCTAAAAATACTTGCAGGCTTCGTAGCATACTGTGCTGCATGTGGGTTGCTACATTTAAAATACCAACCACATCCAGTACTAATTTATTAACCACTAGTTAGGTGGCACCTTTGTAACACCGTTGCTTACTGATCATGCATGACGGATATGACGTCATGCATAATAGTTAATAAAAGGGTAATGCACAGGAATCCATAAGCTGCACTTTATCCCGACCATCCAATTGCCGAGTTGTGACGTTCTTCATTACGACGTATTTGGGCGTAGCCACCAACTTATATTTATCACGCATACACTTTCCGACCCTAGTGCAACTCCAACCACATCAAAAAACGACGTCATTTGCGGTCAGTATTCGTGGGTTGGGGCCATTCGTGACAAGACTGACCTAAATCACCCAGTGCTGGAGCAATAGGGGGGGGGGCGAAGTGGGCAGCCGCTCCGGGCGCCAAAGAGGGAAAAGGCGCCGAAAATGCTGCCCCCATCCAAAATAATTGAAAAAAGCCGAACTTTAATAATAAATGATTCTTTTGGCGAAGCGTAACCTAAATACTATTGGTCTTGAAAAATTTACTTGTGAGTTGCAGCACTAGTTTATGATAGAGATACCCTCTGACTGGCAAGAAAACTATCAAGAACATGAATTTGGCAACAAATACTTAATTTTTGGCCCGGTATTTTGGACTTGTTCGCATAAAAATGTTAAAACACTAAAAAAAACGAGAGCTGCTACAAGTTGTGTACGTCGCACAGCCGCCATGTTGGAAAACTATCCAATATGGTGGCTGTATGAAGTTCACCAAAGCAGCTCCCACCTTTTTTAATGTTTTAATGTTTTACATTGCGAACAAGTCCCAAATTCCGGGCCAAAATTAAATATTTGCTGCCAAATTCATATTCTTGTTAGTTTTCTTGTCATTAAGAGGGCACCTCTATCATAAACTAAATATGATTGTAATCTTTCAAATGTAGACAAATAATGCCTACCTACCTCATCACTCCGGTTAGATTCGAATGTTTTCACTGTGTTGACATTATCTCTGTGGAACCGTGATAGGTTCATTTTTGGGTTGATTTGGGAAGAGGTGTGTGTGGGAGAGGGAGGTTGCAATCCGTTGTATAATAACGATAAAGCCGGCGCTCAATGAGCTACTGGCCCCGGGTGCTCAAACGCCTTGCTCCGGCACTGCAAGCACCGATCAACCAACAGCAGAAAGTTGCTGCGCACGGAACGGCTGCACCCAAACAGTCATGTAGGTTCTCTACGGCCTATAGGCCAGTGACACGACGTAGTATTATTGTGTATAACTCTATGGTGGAGCCAGTAACTGGGTTAGCTGCAAGGAGCACTGGAGGGAGAAAGGAAGATCGTCTTATTGAAGCCAATGCTATTAGACTGGATTTCTTAAGCCTATAACGCGCGATTTTTGTTGCTGGAGAAAACAACGTTCTTTTAAGCCTAGAAATCCGCTCTCAAAGTACTGTCTTGACTAGAAGTGCCGTTGTTTTCCGTTACATTTTAATCTAGTGCACCTTGTAGCTATTACCTCCAAATGGTGTCTCGTAGCCAAAATGACGTCACATGACGCTTCTCTATAGGATCAATCCAGATCCTTACCTTCTCCAAGGATGAAGGTGAGACTACTCTTTGCCGTAAGTTTACCGCCTCGAATAGTAGAACGACCTTTCAGGTTCAAAATCCAAGGTCTCCAAATTAGCTCAAAGCTCGGCGATTGGCCAAACGAAATCTCGCGAGAAAGCAGCCGTTACTCTGAAACCCAGTCAAAAAGCAAACCGATACAACCGTTAAACAATGCCCATTCAAGAAATTGACAGATAAGTCACGTGACAAGCAACAAACGATCGTCCTGTCTTCCCGAGTTTGATTCTCGCGCAACTAATTGTTGAAAAGCACCCAAGAGCGAGTTCTTTTGATCACAATGTAACTAACAACAAATGAATTGGCCGGCAGGTAGTACAACAAAATTGAAGTGATTAACGGTGATGTCTCGTAAGAGTCAATAAGTTTAAATTGCCTCAAGAACGTCGCAAAGGGTATTCTGCTCTAAAGAAAGGTGTGCGACGGACGAAGACACTAGCAATGAACGTTGTAAGCTACCGATTATTTAAAAAAAAAAAAGGTTACTTTTATTTCACTCTGTAAATCTTACGATCGACGAAACACCACACTCTAAAAATGAACACGCAGTGGAAAATATATTCAAACATTTGCCTCTTCCCAGAAATATTTAACAAACTGTTTTGCAATTTAACCGAAACGGTGCTTGTTGTTTGTGAGGCCTCCGCCCTGATCGTCTTCGTAAATTTGAATGGTTTCAAACGAGTGTACGCGGGATGTCACGTATGTCCAGACACTCGCTGGAAATCACTCAAGTTTGGAAAGACGACTAGGGTGGAAGTCTCAAAAACAGTAAGCACGCGGTTATGTACAGCAGCTATTGCGTAGTTACATATTTCACAAAATTTGGGTGTTTTAAAATGTATATCATGCTTAGGGGTATGCTTCCTCTAAGTTACCCAGGAGAGAACAACCTCACTTTTTTAATAAGTTTATGGAACCATAAGTTATTAATAAACAAAAACGGAACGTTAAATGTCAAGGGTCTAAAAGTCAAAACCTGGAAGGAACACGGACAAGCTTTGACTGTAAGGGTCTAGGTGTAAAATTTTCAGTAACAGACTGGTAAGCATTAGTAGACCCTTACTACCCAGTGGTCGGCTTAATGACTTAGAAAACCAATTTTGTAAATCTAACTTTGGAAATAAAGTTCTAGTCTATTCGTACAGAACATGTGTATGTACAGTTGTAGTACTTTTTTTTCTTGTTCTTGGAATATCGTCAAAGAATTTAAGAACACAAATCTCAGGTGAAGCTTGGCATTTGACTTTTGATGCTTTAGAATTTTGACTATCTTTATACGGATTTCGTATATTTAAGGTTTATAACTGCGAATACCAAATCGAAAAAAAATGTCAACCTGAAACAAAGCAGAAAACGCACACCATTACTACCACTCTACTTGCCTAATGACTTAGTACGTCAATTTTGTAAATCTAACTATCTAAATGAAATTCTAGTCTGTTTGACTGGATGGAACGTGTGTGTGTGTGGTTGAAGCAGGTTTTTTTTGTGGTTGGGATATCTTCAAAGGACTTTCCTGAAAGCATTTGACTTTTGATGGTTTACAATATTTGACTAAATTTATACGAATTTCGTAGATTTTAATAATGATGACAACCAATAATGCTCTCTGTTGTGATGACACTGCCATTTTACCGAACCGAAAAAACCTTTTTAACCTAAAGCAAAGCAGGAAACCCACACCGCGCCACCAATGGTTCATCACATGGGTCTTTAAAGGAGGATCTTTTACAGTTTTCGTCGAAATCGGGCAGTAGGGCTCTAATGCTTACCAACCTCAAACTGACAAAATTTTACAACCTAGACCTTTACTGTCAAAGTTTGCCCGTGTTCCATCTAGGTTTTGACTTTAGACCCTTACACTTAACATTTAACGTTCCGTTTTTGTTTATGAACACATGTTACTCTGAGAATTTGCCGCTAAACTACAAACAGTGCAACCGAAGGTACTGCCTGCAACGAGAAGAACGCACAATTCACCCAACCTAGAGAGAGAATATAATCTCCTTTTTTATTTTTGATTTCACGTTTTTAATTTTTGTTTGTTTGAAGGAAGTCAGGCAATAATAAGTATAATTTCAAACTATCCACCTGATTGAAAGAAGGTCGGCATTACGGATTTTAGTAATGACGATAGCACATTCATCGTTTCAATTCGTATCAACTACATCATCTAAATTTGAAGGAATTCGTATACAATATGCATAAATTCAAAATGGCCACATGATTCAAGATGGAGGACATTATACAGCAATAGTGACGATAACACATTCAATGTTTCAGTTGGTGTCAACTATATCGTCTACGTTCAGTATTTGAAGGAAATCAGTCGATAGGCATAATTACAAAATGACCACCGGATTTGAAGATGGTGGTCATTACTTGTGGCGATGGCGCATGAATTGTTTCAATAGGTATTAACTACTGTCATTGCGGGGACAACTGGTATTTTCAGACGTTTGTTAAATTTAGAGGAATTGACATCTTTGTTTACGTTGACACATTTACTAAAGCCTTACTTTGTTTTGTTTTCATACTCTGTTGATAAACTTTCATTGGGCTTTTACTTGAATTAGGCTGGCATTAAGTGATGCCAGCGATCGTTGCCTGACCTGTTTTGCGTTGCAAACAAAATGTTCTGTTATTATATTTGTTCTAACCATATCGTCTACGCTATAAATTTGAAGGAAATCAGATTTTATTAAGCATAAGTTCGTAATGGCCATGCGATTTCAAGATGGCGGCCAGTCGAGATTACTAGCGATGATGGCATATTCGCTGTTTCATGGTATCAACCATGTCGTCTACGTTCTAAATTTGAACTAAATCAGACGGCAATAAGCATAATTTCAAAGTGGCCACCTGATTGCAAGATGGCGACCATTATAGATTGCTTGTGACGATGGCGTATTCTCTGTTTCAATTGGTATCAAATATTTCGTCTCCATTCTAAATTTGAAGAAAATCGGCCGATAATGATCAAGTCAAAATGACTGCCTTCTTTCAACATGGCAGTCATTAGAGCTTCCTAGTGACAATTGAGAGATTAACACAGAAACCCTAGACTGACCCTTAATAACAAACTATAGCTCGAATAGATGGAAGAAAGGGAGACTGTCAAATTTACATCCTTTTCAACTGATAAGTTTACCTCGAGACAAAGAAGGACAATTTTGCTGGAAAATCCCTAGAATCTTTTAGATGCCACAATCGACATGAGAGCATTTCTGGAGTCCTTCTCTCGGCCCACACCCTCCCCAAGAATAGACGGCTTAGTTTTGAAACGTCCTAGATGTTTTCGAAGAAGTAATACGTACACTATGGTGAGAGGCAAACAATGGTTGAAATGGGAAAATCTCCGATCATGCTAGGGCTCCAGAGAAAGTCTGAAGTAGAACAGAATAGATCCCATAGTTACAGGATGAACCTATTAGTCTCACTTGTCTAGTAGGGACTTTGCCAGGTCCCCTTTCGAGTTACCATGCATCATAACATGCCAAAATCTAGCATCGCTTGACAACCGTAATTCAAGGGGTGCCGACAGCATCATAGCTCAAATTGGACCCACAATGCAATGTTTGTTTACGCGAATTTTCTTCCAAGCGTTAACGTTGCACTGAAACCGTGACGATCAATCCATAAAACGCAGAATGACCGTACCCGAACCCGTTTTGCACCTAAACCGCTTACAAAGCTATTCCTTTTAAACCTTTTATAAGTTCGTCGAAATGTTTCAATTACGCCAAACGCTTTCACCATCGAAGGAAAACACGAATCAATATGAGTGAAGGGTCGAGACTTGCCTAACTTGGTTTGGTGATCACAACATTTCCATTTTAGTTTCCATTGGCTGGCGGGTCGCTGTGCGCCCAGGCGTAAACCTCATCTGCTACGCAACGCTTCGCAACCCAGGCGGTCCGAACATCGGAATTAGTTTACCAACATGTCCTTGGTAGCCAGGCAAGCGCCAACTTATATCAGCTGGAGAATCTTGTTATTTGCCAAGATGCTCCCTGATTTTAATATGTTGGGTGGAGCTGGCGACGCCCACGCACTACGTCTAAGCTTAAAGTGAAAACATTGATGGGTGGAAAGAGGCTTTTAGGTATGATCGATGCGCGGAACACAAGTGGGAGGGAATAAAATGGAGTGACTCCAGTTTCTAAAGGGTAAAAAAAAAAATAACATCCTTACCAATAACAGCGTGGAAAACACCGCTTTGTCTGAAAGGATGTTCGAGCATCTAATAAATAAACCTTCGAAAAAAAAGTTATGAATATTCGTATGGATGAATTTATCCATCAATGAGGGATGTGCGAAGCTTGATCAGTTCGAGTCTCGACCCCATTGTGGGAAAACTCGCATGCGTCACTTATGTCGAATTTGTATCAAGACACACACTAGTGTGTCACCCGCCAAGAAAAACTATAACAGTCAGATAAAACATATATATGAGCACGGCTACCACTAGACACGTTGTGTCTTTACAGCTAAGGTTGTTTGCCTGTTTTCAGCCATCTGAGGATAAATAACAACGCGACAGAAAAGACTGAAACTTATTTTACAGGGAGACTTTGGCTGCCTGATACCATAAAAGTCACTGTTAGTGTCACAGCTTAACGGTTTCTTGATAGAATTAGCTTGTCGAAAGAGTTTGACGTTTGATATCACGACTTCACACGGCCGAAATGCTTGGCGGGAATCTTTAACAAGTTTTG
This sequence comes from Lithobius niger, assembly GCA_023313725.1. Taxonomy (NCBI): domain Eukaryota; kingdom Metazoa; phylum Arthropoda; class Chilopoda; order Lithobiomorpha; family Lithobiidae; genus Lithobius; species Lithobius niger. The sequence continues at coordinate 20,260 of JAHWFP010055084.1, read as the reverse complement.
TTTTGGGGTAGATAAAGTTTCCCAGAAAAAAAAATATTGTAGGTCCAATGGAGGGTGTTGGTTTCATAACTATTATTCTCTGTCTCTGTCGAAGCCACATTTACCTTTGTTTCCCTGAGTCTAAGTAATTGAACATATACTGAATGCAAAAAAAATCACTAAGTTGTAGCGTACAGGTAGGAGAGGTACCCGGGAACCCCGAGCAAGGCGAGCAAGCATTGCCCAGTAGTCAGCATCCCCGACTAAAAATAAAATGAACGATTCCCGTGACCAACCCAAGAAAACGCTCATGGAACTTATAAGAAAATACATCCTGTTTAGCATGGCGACTAAAGGATTTATTGCTTTTTTTTCCTCCGTCCCATTCGAAGCCACATTAATAACTCTTTTTCTTTGTCCCATTAGAAGCAACATTAAAAAAAAAAATAGTCCCGCTCCATACGACCGAAGGAATTCGGCAGATCACTTATTAAGAAATAATAAAAACGGAAAAAATTTTCGGCTCGTTATATTTGAACTCGTTAGTACCGCATCAATCAGCTAACAAGCTATCACGCCGCAACCATCTTGAATAAAGTTAGTTGGTGATTAACTCCCAAATTTGGAGTTAAAAGAGACCGTCGATGTTACGTGGTAACTAATTAGGAATTCTGTAGACAAATGAAGGAAAATGTAAATTGCAGTAAGAAGATAAATAAGATACGACGGTTGTAGTTTCCTTGAATTTCTTCCTTTTCGGTGGTCAATTGTGCAGACTGTTGCGAACTTTTGTATGTAGTTTTAAGTGTTGCAAATTGAAGTTTGTGCTTGTCCTTAAAAGTGTGTGTTGTTGAATACTGATGGATATGAGGAATGTTACATCTCGACCTTAATGTTAAATTTGGTCATTTGTGGCATGGTAGGCTAATCTTTTTGATATTAGTTTTGATATTGTTAGTAAATTCGCATGCGCGCTAGGTTAATTTATTCAAGAATCTCTTGAATAAATCGGTTGACAAAAAGAACTTCAAGACGTGCCTCCTCTTTTGAATTCTTTTTATGGTGTAACCTGCGAATTAGGACTTTTCTAGGCCTAACTTAGGACCTAACTTAGGCCTAACTTAGGCCTAACTTAGGACGAAATTAGGACTTTTCTAGGCCTAACGACTTTATGTTTGTAAGTTAGGACTGTTCCGAATTAGGCTTGAATAGTTTTCGGATTTATGCTTGATGGTCGATATGTCAGGTGACATTCATTATTCTTAGGTGTAAGATAGTTTAAGTACCAACATACTGGTAACTTGTAACCTCGAGACATACAGGTGGTAATTTCTGTCTCATGCACATGTGAATGCTGCCGTTAACCCGCAACTATAAGGTTAAACTAGCCCTAAGATAGTCATAATTTGTGTCCCTGGTAACAAATCTTCCTTTAGGGTTCACCCTAGTAGAATTGCAGGCTCTCCCTGAGTAGATGTTCTGATATTTGGGTGCCGAAACCTGTGCTGTATGAGTGAATTTGGGAAGCTGCACTTTAGATAAGGTTCAAGCCGACTTCTTAGGAGGGAGTGAAAGGCTGTAGTGTCATAGCAACTGTGCATATTCGTTAAAAGCTCAGCAACAACATTGGTTTGCGTTTGGTTTAGTCATAACCTATGAAGCAAAAATATCAGCCATTACATCAGTACTTAAATCAACTAAAAAAATAGAACTGCAAGAAATAACTAAATTATTGCTTAAATTGTCGAAGGATATTTTAGGCAACACCAAGGATGATGTGGAGGTTGGTCTAACTCAACTAATTCATACAGAAGCTGTCATTATGTCCGGTTTCCAACAATTAGAACTTTTGACATGAAGGTTAAAGCTAATCGTTGTTTGGCCAAAAAAATTAGTATGTTCGGCAGGGACATCTTCAGCAACTAGTTCTGGGAGACCTAATCTTAATTGCCTGAATGGAACAGAAACCCCAACAGTAACGAACACAGATTTAAATTTCCTTCTTGATTTTGCGCAAACCGAGCTGGAAAAACCGAGGTTGATCTCATCCTTACTTTCAAAGGATTCACTGTTTACTCTTAGTCGATTTACCGCTCTTTGACTTTAGTACTGAGACTCGAACCCGGGGAAATCACCTTAGGCTCTTAAATCCCAGGTATAAGCTGAATTGCAGGAGAGCATTTTTTGGTGTGAGAGTGGTTCCAGTTTGGAACTTGCTCCCAAATGACATTGTTTCGGCACCGTCATTATACATATCCTCAACACACAAAAAAAAAAAACTGCACACTTACTGCGTCCTAAAAACTTTTCTTGAGGCCAGCTTTCTCTTTTATTCCAGATTTCTTCCTTTTTAATCCCCTTTTCTCCCTTCAAGGAGTATTTTTGAAATTTGTATGTGCATTTGCTAATGCGGAGTTGCTAGGGTTTTTTTTTTTAATGGCGTGCTGTTTGTGGTCCACCCCGGCCCTTGCATGTCCACTTTGATCTTTTAAATTAAGCAAAGAAAATCTTTTTATTATTATATAGGGCAAGTTTTCAGAATTTCAAGTGAAAAAGAGGAGACCCGTAAGGAAAGAAAGTCGTCTGTGCAAAAAAAGAACTAAAGGCAAGAAAAGCTGAAAATTTCTGTAGCAATTCGTCTTTCACCCAGGTCGCAGTTCAAAAAAAGGGAACTACATTCAAGCGAAAACCTCCTTCTGTATTCAACAATTCAACTCATTATTCTTATGAATGAACTGGAGTTATGACGAATACATCTCGCAGACATGCTTTGGCCAGAGTTAATCACTGCTCCAATTGTTTAGCAAAAAATCATCAACGTATCCACTGCTACTTTTCTATTATCTGTTATAAATGCAAACAATTGTCACATACTTTTTTTATGCCCTAAACGAGAGTCTTAAAGAGACAGACTGCTGAAAAGTTCAAGGATGAAGCCAAGTTACCAGTCGCTCTGCAAGTTTTCATGTAAACACTTCAATGAAGTCGCAACAGCCTTATCAGTAAATAAAGAAAGAAATCACAAGGTAAAGGGTAAATGAAGCAAGCAGTCTGCATTAAAGACTGGTCTTGTGAGGAAACACAATACACTAGTCTGAGAAAGAAAGACAAAGACAACTGCCCCGACTGGGACTCGAACCCACGACTTCCAGTTTACCAGCCGGGCGCACTAACCACTGTGCTACCGGGGCGGGTACTGGCTACAGGCTCCAGCCGAGCTAAGTAGCTGTTCAATCTTTCTCAGTGGTGTCCTAAAGATCACTAACAAACATACAAGGAGGGAAAGCAACTTTGCTTCTTGGCCTCCACACTAGAAATAATGCAAGCAGTAAATAAAGAAAGAAATGGGATGTCCTGGGTTCGAGTCCCAGTCGGGGCAGTAGTCTTTTTCTTTCTCAGACTAGTTTATTGTGTATCCTCACAAGGCCAGTCTTTAATGCAGACTGCTTGCTTCATTTAGCCTTATCAGTTTTGCAAGCAATGCGAAGGTGGGGATTGAGGTTTAAAGGCGCGTCGACAGCTAGGTCATTAGCGCCGACCACAGTCACAGTGCAGTGGTCTGAGTTGCCACTGCACCACACATTACAGAGCCGTTAAACAAACCCCAAATCAAGATCTTATACCTAATGCAAAAATGCATCTGTACCTAATGCAAAAATTGAACATCCCGATTGACCCACTATGTTTTGCAGAAGATGGAAATGGTGACAAACACCATCAAGATGGTGACAATCAACATGCAAGTGATGGACCGTAAGTGGCCGGTGACACCAATGACATTCAGGAGAGATAACCACCGTCAAAAGGAAGCAATGAGTAACGTTGGTATGACACCACCTCTTCCCATTGACAATGAGAGTGTGGGCCATTTATGACATTGGAATGGAACAGTGGTAATGTTAATAGACGGGGCAGCAAACGTTCCTTCATCACAGAGCGCATCGTGTAGAAGTTAGGGCTCATTAAGTGAAAAAAAAAGAGTAACTCAGTCTATTCAGTGGTGGGAATCAGAAAGGTCAACTGTGTTAAGTTCCTATCACATTTGCAGCGAGCCACAATATGTAACAGCTTTCTGGACTAGCATTGCATGTTCAAGACATTTGCATTGGAATTAAAATTATGGGAGTCTGAAAGAATAGAGAATTTTAGACGAAGTTTATCCCCACATAGTTGGTCGCATCTTATGGGAATTGGTGAAACTGTGTCTGTGGATGTCCTCATCAGAGTAGACTGGTGTTAGCACATCAGGACTGTTCACGTGAAACGTATATCTTATCTCGTGGTGACCAAGAGCATTTTGGGGTGGCAGTTGTAGGGAAGTATGAAGACATACAATCAAGACAAAGCAGTAATTTCAATGCTTGCCATTTCGAAATCTTTGGAAATGAAATCTCTCTACAGACAGTTGTCAGCGATTTAGGAATCGGACGGTAGTGGCACGATGGCAAAGAAAGACAAGTCTGAGATACCTCTGCAAGACACGGAGTTGTTAAGCAAATACAAGAAAACGACTGAACACTCCAAAGCCAGTAAATCTGTGTCCTGCAAACAAAGTTTTCAAAGACCCTTATAGGAAATCTAGTGCCAAACTGTCTGTGAAGAAGCCATCAGAACGACCAGTACCTCCCCTTACAAGTCTCTCAAAATCTCCAAGTGAAGAAAGTGCTGGTTCTCCAGCTGAAGTAATTAGCATTGGCGGTCTTTGCAACAAGGCTTGTTCGTTTGAAAATGATGACTTTCCTATTGTGTTTGTGACATCCACATCAGCAAAAACAATTCACCAAGCACAGAACACCACAAGAAGCAGTCAATGAACCGAAGAAGTCAGAACCTTTCAAACATCTTTACACGATGGTTCAAACACCAAACACAAGCGATGCTTTGGGTATTGAAACAGCGGTAGGTGATCCCTCTGAAAATCAGCATTAGAGCGGGGTACAAACTTTCTACGGTAATCATGCTGTCAAAGAGATTCAAAAGCAATGGAACCAACGTCAGAAAGACGTATCATAGGTTAAAGACAGACAAGTTCGATTGCAAAAGCTAGAGGTCATTCTATAAAATCGAACAGTTGGAGAGGAAATTGAAAGGGGATTTATTGCCCCTCAAACTTCTTCGTTGGGAGGTTTCTACGAGTGCATGGTAGACTGTAAAACGACACTTGAGAAGGTCCCTAGATTCAGTGTTGCTGGAGTGTGAAGAACTGCTCTTCTAGCTGAAGTTGTTGCTGTAATCAAGAGAAGACCTTTGGTCTTTCCCAGCAGTGAATCAAATGTCAGTGCAGCAAATGATTCTCTAAACCGTCGTTGGACTTTTACGAAATACCTAATGGATGGATTCTGGAGAAAATAGAGCAATGAATATTTACTGCAGTTGCAATTGGCACAAAGACTGAATGTTCCGAAAATCAAATGCTCAGTCAAGGTAAACGACGGCATACTTTTAAAGGACAAACGGATTCCACGTGGTCAATGGAAGATGGCAAGAGTGGATGGGATAATGGGTGGTTGAGATGGTAAGTTTTGTTCAGTCATGGTGGAGTCCATTAATGGATATTTTCTTCGAAAACCAATTCAAAAAATTTACCTTTTATAAATCGTATCGAGCACAGGCCTAAAGTCACTGGTTATTAGTTTGCTGCTACAAACTCTTACGGGTGGTATTCTAAGCAATCAGGCATGAATACACATTCGCTTCACTACATAGAAGAACGTTTAAATGTAGGCATGTGGTACAAGCTTGGTTTAGTTGTTCACAGTCACTTAGTTTCAAAGAAGTACGCTCCCAGTGAGAGTAAGTCATTTTTATCAATTCAACCCCTTCAAAAATTCTTTGGACCAGTTCAAGTATCGACCTACGCTGTTGAGAAAGGATTTGTCAATTATTGTGGCTCCACTTGAGGCCTTCCAGCGGCTGAAGTACAAGTTACACCCGCTGAATTCGTAAAGATGAGGACTATGTACTCCACATGCGCTTTTACCATCAAAATTAAAAGGGTTTCTGGCACATTCTTTCGCATGTCTTTACAGTCTGCGAGATCTTGACCAGGCTGAAAATCTAAGCTGCTCATTATCAAATTTCATATTCAAATGCTAAGGAAATTACAGTCCAGTAAGGATTGAAGCATTCAAGATGAAACATTCTGTCAAGTTTTCAAGGAATTTGCAGTAATGTCAAGTGGATCACTGGTCTCCTAAGTAAATAGGAGAAGATTCAGGAAGATTCAATGGATTCAGAAAGAGATTATCATTTGGAATCGCTAGTGATAAGATTTACAAGAAAAGAGTCACTTTCTTGTGGGCTTGGGAGTATGTTGTGAATCATGTGTTACCATTCCTAATTTTTTTTATACAGTTTTCAGTGTTGCAAATTGAAGTTAGCGCGCAATTGTAAGTGTGTGTTGACTCTATATAACATCTGAACCTTTACTTATAATGTTAAATTTGGTCACTTGTGGCAATGTAGTGTTTTAATGTTCGTTTCAATACAATTATTAGCAAATACGCAATAAGTTAGCACAAAAGCATGTGTTATTTGAGTGCCAGGTTAAGTCTGTCAAAGATTCTGTTGAATAAATTATTTCGTAACTAGAATATCAGCTGGGTAACTGCTTTCTAGTTTGGATTTCTTCCATGGTGTAACCCGTGAACAAGGCCTTATGACCCTTTTAGGCCTTAGAAATACTCCCGAATTAGGCTTGAATAATTTTCGGATTTATACTTGATCGCAAATATGTCTGGCGACAATCATTATTTTAGGTTTTAGGTAGTTTAAGCCCTAACATTCAAGTAAACCCTAACATTTAGTTAGCTAGGAACCTCGAGTTATATAGGTAACAATTTCGATGTGTCTGGCACATGTGAATGCAACTATTAAAGTGCCAAAGTGTGGGAAATGGAAGTAACCCGCAACTGTCAGGTTAACCTTGCAGGTTAAGGTAGTCATAAGTTGCGGCCCTAGTAACACATCTTCCTTAGGGCTCACCCTGAGTAGTTATTCTGACGCAGACATCCAAACGTAGCCAAACGTAGTTGAACAGTCTGTTCTTAAGCGTATCTTGGTAATTTTTCAGATTTAATTCAACAAACCTAGCGGAGTCACTCGCTTCGCTTGCTCATTGCGCGTCGTCTCGCTATGCTCGAGGGGATTTTTTGCTGCAACACTTTTGATACATACAGACATTCCACATAAAAAACGATCACGCAAATTATAAGAGTGTAGTATGCGATATGGTTATCTCGGGAGAAGGTCAATATTATTTTATTACGTCCAACGAGGCAAGCAAAAGATCAAGCAATTTATCAGAAAAGTGCTCTTTCTGATGACAAACGGTGATTTTCGTTTGCTTTGCTCACTCAATCAGCGCAAACATTTCCTCAGAAAACGAGACTGAATCAATGTAACCACCAAGAACCACACATCACTTCTAATGTGTGTTAGTATACACTTTACATGGGTTTACTTATTTTACTTGTTTTAAGGATATTGTTCTTTACGTCCTGCTCAGTACAGATTTTTCCATGGGCGTCGCATCACTTCACTTTCTGATGATCCCTCACTTGGAGAAACATCTGCAGAACGTCAAGTGAAACGCCACGGTTTGAATGTAAATCAGGCCCCCAAAAAATCGTCAGAACACCAGAACAAACAAACAGTAATTTTGAAATAATTCCAACGTACAAAAACTGCTAATTAGAAAACTAAAACCTTGAACCCACCACAATTAACGCACATTAAAATTTGGAGCGAACATGGAAAAATCAGGCTCCAAAAAATTGTCAGCAAACCACCACAAACCAAACAGCAATTTTAAAATAATTCTAAAACAACCTGGTTTAATGCGAATGAATAATTATAGAAACTTAAGAAATACTAACATAGTAAATAAAATAGCGCAAATTGAAATCAGACGTGACCACCAATGCGACCCTCTAAAAATCATAAATCATCTACATCATTAAAGACGTACTAGCGAAGTCGCTCACTGCGCTCACTCATTCCGTGTCGTCTCGCTACATTCGAGGAGCTTTTATGCTGCAACTATTGTGCTGCTGACAGACATTCCACGTCTAAAACGATCGAGCAAATGGTCAGAGTGCAGTACGCGGTTTTCGTAAGGCTTCACCGCATAAACAAATGATAACCATAAATCATTCCAACAATCTGGCCATCCGAGAGCTACGTAGGGGGTCGATCCATGCGTCCAGTAATTTATTTGATTCCAAGAGCATCGCAAAGTCATGTGCTGATTATTTCGACGCAAACTAATTGTAACCATTTCTCACAGTTCGTCCATCACATTCCTAAGCGCGCCTGCATTTCATCTACATCATTCAAAACATACGATTCGTTTGTTTGCACATTGCACGTCTTCTCCTCCAGAAGTAATCCCCTATGAAGGTATTTACTTTACGTGGAAATCACTCGCTCTGCTTGCTCTATCCACGCACCACCGTGCTTCGGAAACACCAATGTTTGGCATCCTCTTAAAACCAGGTTTCCATGCGTCAAGTCAGTTGATATAAAACCAATAGTAATATCTATATGTGTTACGTTGTAAAATACGTCGTCCGTTTAGGTTATTTTTTGCGTGCATCCTCTTCGCTCGAGGAGATTTGCATGAACAAACTATGACATCATGAACAAACATCATGAGGGTTTAAAAAAAACTTTGACGTCAATCTTTCAGGTTCTTTCGCATTTTGAGGGTCGTAAGATCAAATTACAGCGATGAAAATAGGCCTATACTGAGCGCTATTTAATTATCGTTCGTTTGGTCCTACTCCCATGTTTGTAGGTGCTTTGGTTCCGGAGGAGTAGAGGTACAAACACATACACGTACATCATACGTCCTTAAAGAAGTAGATGATGTGCGTGAGTGTTTGTACTTCTACTCATTTGGTACCAAAGCACCTACAAAGATGGGACTAGAACCAAATGAAAGATAATTAAATTGCGCTTCCGTTAAGCCTATTTTCATCACTGTAACTTGATAGTATGACCCTCAAATACACAAAAGAACCTGAAAAACTAACGGTCAAAGTATGATATTTCCAGGCATCAAGTCAGCTGATAAAGAAATAAATTTTTTTAAGATCTAGGCCTATATGTGGTATGTTGCAAAATACGTCGTCCTTTTTGTTATTTTTTTTGCGATTATCCTTTTCCATATCACCTCAGTACGTAATTAATAGCTTCACGATTTGTTTGTCACGAACTTTAACCCGTGCACGACCAAACTATGACGTCTGGAACAAACACCAAGAGGGTTTAAAAAAAAAAACTTTGATGTTAATTTTGCTGGTTCTTTCGCGTATTGAGGGTCATAATATCGAGTTACAGCGATGAAAATAGGCCTATCAGAAGTGAAATTTAATTATTTTTCATTTGGTCATACTCCCATCTTTGTAGGTACCTTGGTTCCAGAGGAGTAGAGGTACAAACAAACAAACACGCACGCACATCATAAGATTTTGATGTAGATTGTCGCAAAATTCAGGAATTCTAACTGCAAGGCAGAAGCATAATACAGCATCAGCAACTATGCGCCAAATCAAACTCAAATTAATACTCGAATCATTGGCAAGATGCTCCGGTCGACTCGACTCCAAGTGAAGTTATGGCGGAAGCACATCCCCAGTCAATGGTATGACAAAACAGTACGACAAAAGAGTATTACTGCACCAACCGTATCGTCGCATTATCAGACAACGTTTAAACTACACTTTAGTCGGTCGTGAGATTCGATGTGACGGTCGTTTTGCTCACAGCCAACCACTCTGACAACTGCGCTGAGCTTCTTCACGTTATTCGGTCTATTCCACTACATTAAACTAGCGAAGTCGCTCGCTTTGCTCGCTCATTTCGCGTCGTCTCGCTGCGCTCCAGGAGCTTTCATGCTGCAACTCTTGTGCTGCTGACAGACATTCCACGTTATAAATCGATCAAGCAAATGGTCCGAGAGCTGCGTGCGCGTCGACATGCTTCCAGTAATTTCTTTGATTCCAAGAGCATCACAAAATCAGGTGCTGATTATTTCGACGCAAACTAATTGTAATTATTGCTCACAGTTCGTCCATCACATTCCTAAGCGCGCTTGCATGTCATCTATATCATTCAAAACATACGATGTGTTTGTTTGCACATTTGTACGTCTTCTCCTCCAAAAGAAATCCCCCTTGAAGGTAAGAGATGAAAGATTGAGAGAGATCAAAGCGAGACACACATTGGAATGGTTTAGTTTACGTGGAAATCGCTCGCTCTGCTCGCTCAATCCACGAACCACCGTTCTTCAGAAACACGAATGTTTGGCACCCTTTTAAAACCAGGTTTCCATACGTCAATTCAGTTGATACAAAACCAATTTTAATATCTGTATGTGTTACGTTGCAAAATACGTTGTCCGTTTAGGTTATTTTTCGCGTGCATCCTTCACCAGATCATCTCAGTGCGTAACTAATAGCTTCAAGACGATCCATGCTTCATGTAATTTCTTTGTACTGATTTTTGTACTGATTTCGATGTACTGATTATTTCGTCGCAAACTAATTGCAAATGTTGCTCACAGTTCGTTCGTCACATTCCTAAGCACGTCTGCATTCTATCTTAATCATTCCAAACATACGATCTGTTTGTTTGCACGTTTGTACTTCTTCTCTTCCAGAAGTAATCCATATAACTAAGATCGTAAGATTGGTTTGTTTGTGTGTCGCCATATCACCGAGATTTCCACTACTATTCTATTCTATTGATGTCCGCAGTGGGAAGTCCACAGTGGGATATAGAATCGATTTGTCTGTATAAGTAATAATTCTACCTGTCTTTTCAACAAAGATGCACGGTACTGATGACGTCATATTTTCCAGTAATAATATTTTCGTGCAATCGGGATCTAGGCCTCTGCATCTCTTACCCCTGTCTCTAACTAAATCTAATGAAAGCTTATGCGACTGCTAACGGGAAATCACATGTATGTGTGCGTGTGAAAGTCAGCAGTGGGAATCTCGATAATCCGTATTCTATTGACCTCCGCAGTGGGGGGGGGGGGGGGAGGCCCCGGTCCTAGTTCCCTATGAAGGTGGGAGATGAAAGATTGAGAGAGAGCAAACCGTAACACACATTAAAAAGGTTTAGTTTACGTGGAAATCACTCACTTTGCTCGCTCAATCCACTCATCTCCGTGCTTCAGAAACACGAATGTTTGGCACCCTTTTAAAACCAAATCTATTGTTTTGATTTTTACATGCATCACGTCAGTTAATAAAAAAATCGATTTTAAGATTTGTATGTGTTATGTTGCAAAATGCGTTGTCCTTTTAGGTTATTTTTTCGGCTCATTCGGCCGCGTCTCGCTACGCTCCAGATCATCTCTCTTTGCTCGAGGAGGTTTTCATGAACAAACTATGACGTCATGAACAAACACGACGAGGGTTAAAAAAAACTTTGACGTTATTTTTTCAGGCTTTTTCGCGTATTTGAGGGTGATAATATCAAGTTACAGCGATGAAAATAGGCCTATACTGTGCGCAATTTAATTATCTTTCGTTTGGTCCTACTCCCATCTTTGTAGGTAGGTGCTTTGGTTCCGGAGAAGTAGAGGTACAAACACACAAACAAACACACACGCACATCATACGTCCTTACTGATGTAGATTGAAAATAAAGGGTCAAACAACGCTCCTAGTTTTAACAGTTCCTTCAATGAGACAATTATTTGTAGTGTGAGGACTAGCCGATTTCAGACAGCTTGGGGTGTTTAGATCCGAAGTAGGTGAGACGATGTGTTAGATTATCATTTTGCTAACGTGTTAAAATGGTTTCATAGGAGTGGACGTCTTGTCGCATGACAGCTTGCGAGAGGTGACAATGTATGAATGAGTGCGTTCATCATCGAGCGGTTGGGCGTCGAATGCATGGATTCAAAGGTTTGAATGTTGTTTGGATTGATTTGAATCCTCACTAAAGTTTGTGGGCAAGTGGATTGGTCAGCTGGTTTTCTTGGTTGTGACTTTGAGGGTTAGTTGGCCTACCTGGCAGCATCTATATATAGTCTTTTGACGAGTAGCCGTCGCAAGAGGTCCACCCGTGAATTGTATTCTCAGTTTCAACAGTGAATCAGTTAAATTTAGTGTATCCTTCTACTTTCAGTACTACTGGATTACGGACATGCTCAACCGGAAATGGTTCTTAACGCCCATCGAGAGTTACAAGCTTAGGGTGGTGGTGGAGATGACAGGGAATTCATCTGTTGCACCAGTCAAGCTATTAGTGGCGTAAAAATATGATTATTTTAAATACATTTTTAATGCATTTTAATGGGTTTTGTTGTATTTGTTTACCCATTAATATTGTTATTTACCTGCTTTATTAGTATTTCTTTGGTTTGCAGTCCACTTGTTGATATCAAAATTCTCAATAAATTAGCTGTAAATATAAGTAATAAAGAAACACAATGCGGACAATACTGTGACAGCTAACGATGATACATTAATTTTTTTCCCGCTCTATGTGTTGAATTTGACATTCACTTTCTTCCTCAAAATAATACACTGGAACTATGTATATAATGAAAGTAATATACTTTAAAATGTAATTGCTGGTACGAATATAACTAAATGACCAACACCTGTTTTATTTAGCTAAGACTATTGAAACAGATTACCAAAATGATAAGGGTAGACAGCAAGAATTAAATTTTGAAAGAATTAGCTCTCTTTTGAGAAAAATATGAACACGAACAAGCTATGCAATTTGCTAATAATTTTGAATTCCGTAGACTTGATTTAGAATCTGGTGTGAAAGTATATAGTAGTGGAAATCTTGAAATGAAAGCTTATTGTGAAGTATTTAACCCAAATAAGGGAAAAGACATCGTTTTGTTTTTATCAAGCTTTGTGTGAATTTGCGAAAGTGTGGTCCATAATTTGCTACGTTATCAAGCCTACTACGTCATCAAACCTATAGATTGTGGCGAAATTATCAGAAACGAATTTCAATGTTTTGGTCAGGGGAACGAAGAGTTGCTTAAACGATTTAAGATGTGTAGTCAAACTCTTAGGCAAACATTTTAAACATTTATCAAATCTGTCAAGTGGGCTTAAGTGGATTATGGTATAAGCTTAAAATGTAGCCTATGCAGTGGAATGGGCGAAACTAAAAACTGTAATGGTGATTATGACAAAGTGATAGAACTTGCGAGTTTACCCCAATTTTTTCGAAAAATTCCAGACGATGTAAGACTTTACTTAATTGATAAGGGAACTCTTGGTACATTGAGAATGGAGCTCAAATGGCAGATGACTTTTTCTCGTTAAGGAAAATGTACACGTGCAAAATCATTTGACACTGACAAACACATAAATAGTGGTAAAGCTTACACAAATGGTTAAGAGACAGAACATACACTGTAATAAAGGCGATAAGAATAGTAGCAATGGGAATTGTAACCAGAACTATCTACTAACTTCGCTAGTTTAATGTATTGGAATAGACCGAACAACGTGAAGAAGTACAGCCCAGTTGTCAGAGTGGTCGGCTGTGAGCAAAACGACCGTCACATCGAATCTCACGACCGACTAAAGTGTAGTTTAAACGTTGTCTGATAATGCGAATATACGGTTGGTGCAGTAATACTCTTTTGTCGTATTGTTTTGTCATGCCATTGACTGGGGATGTGCTTGCTCCATAACTTCACTTGGAGTCGAGTCGACCGGAGCATCTTGCCAATGATTCGAGTATTAATTTGAGTTTGATTTGACACATAGTTGCTGATGCTGTATTATGCTTCTGCCTTGCAGTTAGAATTCCTGAATTTTGTGACAATCTACATCATTAAAATCGTATGATGTGCGTGCGTGTGTGTTTGTTTATTTGTACCTCTACTCCTCCGGAACCAAAGCACCTACAAAGATGGGAGAAAGACCAAACGAAAGATAATTAAATTTCGCTTTTAATAGGCCTATTTTCATCGCTGTAACTTGATATTATCACCCTCAAATAAGCGAAAGAACCTGAAAAACTAACGTCAAAGTTTTTTTTTACCCGCATGATGTTTGTTCATGACGTCATGAAGTTCGTTCATGACGTCATAGTTTGTTCATGAAAACCTTCTCGGGCAAAGAGACATGATCTGGAAAAGGGTGCACAGACGACGTATTTTGCAACACACCACATATACATCTTAAAATTGGTTTTATACTAACTGACTTGATGCATGGAAAAATCATAACAATCGATTTGGTTTTAAAACGGTCTCAAAACATTCGTATTTCTGAAGAATGGAAGGAAGGAAGGAAGAAATGATGAATGGAAACAGGGAAGGAAGGATGGATGAAACGAAGGAACGAATTAAGAATTGATGGAAGGATGGAAAAAAAGAAGAAAGGATGTGAGAATGGAAGGATGAATGGAAGGATGGAAGGAAGGAATGAAGAAAGAAAGAAGGAATGAAGGAAGAAATGATGAATGAAAGGATGGAAGGAAGGATGAATAAAAGGATGGAACGAATTAAGAATGGATGGAAGGAAGGACGTATGGATGGAGGGTAGATGGAAGGAACGATAGAAGAATGGATGGAAGGAAGAAATGATGGAGGGAAGGATGAAAAGAAGGAAGGAAGGGTGGAAGGAAGGAAGGTAGGAAGGATGGATGGATGGAAGGAAGGAAGGAAGGAAGGGAGGATGGATGGATCGAAGGAAGGAAGTAAGGAATAAGGAAGGATGGAAGGAAAAGATGGAAGGAAGGAAGGATGGATGGATGGATGGAAAGATAGAAGGAAGGATGAATGGATGGAAGGAGGGATGGGTGGAAGGTAGGAAGGAAGGACGGACGGATGGAGAAAGGAAGGGTGGAAGGAAGGGTGGAAGGAAGGATGGGTGGAAGGATGGGTGGACCTGAATGGGTATCAACTGACTTGAGCATGGAAAACACAGACCCATAGATCTGGTTTTAAAAGGGCGTCATTTTTTTGGTTTCTGAAGCACGGAAACATTCGTGTTTTTGAAGCATGGCAGTGCGTGGATTGAGCGACCAAAGCGAGCGATTTCCACGTAAACTAAAACTTTTCAATGTGTCTCGCTTTGCTCTCGCAATCTTTCATCTCTCACCTTCGTAGGAGATTACATCTGACGTTCTGATGTTTCTCCAAGTGAGGGATCATCAGAAAGTGAAGTAATAAGACGACCATGGGAAAAATCTGTACTGAGCAGGACGTGAAGAACAATATTCTTAAAATTAGTAAAACAAAAAAACCCATATAAACTGTATACTAACACAAATTACAAGTGATGTGTGGTTCTTGGTGGTTACATTGATTCAGTCACGATCCCGAGAAAATGTTTGCGCTGATTGAGTGAGCGAAGCGAACGAAAATCAGCGTTTGTCATCATAACAGCGCTTTTCTGGTAAATTGCTTGACCTTTTTGCTTGACTCCTTGAACGTAAAAAAAAGATATTGACCTTCTCTCGGTATAACCGATATCACATTCTACAGTCTTATAAATCACTTGATCGTTTTTTATGTGGAAGGTCGGTCTGTATCATAAGTGTTGCAGCAAGAAATCTCCTCGAGCGTAGCGAGACGACGCGGAATGAGCGAGCGAAGCGAGCGACTCCGCTAGTCTACATAATTAAAATCATACGATGTGCATGCGTGCGTGCGTGTTTGTACCTCTACTCCTCCAGAACCAAAGCACCTACAAAGATGGGAGTAGGACCAAACGAAAGATAATTAAATTTCGCTTTTAATAGGCCTATTTTCATCGCTGTAACTTGATATTATGACCCTCAAATAAGCGAAAGAACCTGAAAAACTAACGTCACAGTTCGTTTCATGTTTGTTCATGACGTCATAGTTTGTTCATGAAAACCTCCTTGAGCGAAGAGAGATGATCTGGAAAAGGATGCACGGAGGACGTATTTACCAACACACAGCATATACATCTTAAAATTGGTTTTGTATTAACCAATGAATTGATGAATTGATGAATGGAAAAATCAGAACAATAGATTTGATTTTAAAACGGTGTCAAACATTCGTGTTTCTGAAGAATGGAAGGAAGGAATAATGATGAATGGAAAGATGGAAGGAAGGATGGATTAAAGGAAGGAACGAATTAAGAATGAATGGAAGAATGGAAAATAGGAAGGAAGGATGTGAGAATAGAAGGATGGAAGGAAGGAACAAATTAAGGATGAATGGAAGGAAGGACGTATGGATGGAATGTAGGATGGAAGGAACGACAGAAGAATGGATGGAAGGAAAGAAGAAATGATGGATGGAAGGATGAAGGGAAAGATGAAAAAAAGAAGGAAGGATGGATGGATGGATGGAAGGATAGAAGGAAGGAAGGAAGGATG
>JAHWFP010055081.1:21843-41460 GCA_023313725.1 Lithobius niger | reverse complement strand
ATATGTGTTTTAATGCTAAGGTGTGACGTCCAGCCAACAAGTAGTTAATTGAGATTAAGGCCCACACTCTGGGTTTTAAACCGTAGAAGACGACGTACGTATGAACCAACTAAATTGAATGAAGCATTTTGCTGCCACCTACGACCCTTTAAGTCGTCTTTAGGCTGAGTAAGACATAAGGATGGAGAGGAAATTCCTAACGTTTGACCGGCTGCCATATTTGTTGGGCTCATCGTATCGAAGATATCGTTGCGGCACTTTACTCTCCTTATGAAGACCTTTCAAATAAGGTATTCCTTTACCCTCCCCCCCATTCCATTGAAAATTTCTAGGGGCCCCAACGGGGGTCAGGCGCATTCCAGTGTTACGAAAAGGTAGATCTTTTAACCAAACTTGCATTGCCAAAGTTTCACTATTTTCTTTCAACCCCTTAAAAAGTTGTGAGGGTGTTCTAAGACTTTTGGGACACCCTGTATTTACATATTTACACAAACTCACACTACCTTCTTAAGGCGATAGGCATATAGGTAGATAGTTCGGTATGTGATCGTACACTTTTTGCCTTAAAAATGTAATGGGATGTTTGTGTAAATATATAAATATTTTCTACATGCAATTATACTACGGAAAATTTGCAAAGCCACTTCTTAAGTCCTATTTTCATACGTGCTAAAACATCCGTATAAGGAACCACTTTACAATCCATTGCATCAACCAAGAAATCAATGAGTTCATCGGAAATTCATGAACGAAAAAGGCAAACCTGAACCACAAACCAAAACTGAATCTATTCAAGTAAACAATGTAAAACTAGTTTATGCACACTGTCCTTCAAATACAATAAAAATGTAAATATAGTTTGGGCCATGCAAAGTAAAAAAAAAATGGTTCTCAGGCTCTCCTGCATTGATTTTTTTGTAAGAAATAAAAATAATTGACGCGGCATTAATTAGTGACTTTTCCAAAGTCATAGTAGTCGAAACATCAAGATGCAAAAAAGCCTCATCCCTCATCAGTTTTCAACTTTTTTGTGCCCGAGAACCACTTTTTTAGTTTGCATGGCCTTAGTTTTATTTGTCAGGATTTTGTACTCTGTATACCATAAATCAGTTATTTGTAGTCCGTGCCACTGATTGAAAATCAAGCCATTTTGACCGGCCACAATTAGAGACTGGCCGATTACAGTATTTAGAAAGGAAATTTACGTTGTCAGTACATATAGGCCATTCAATACGAAGACATAATACAATGTCTAGCAAATTTTCAAAAGCTTTTTGCTTTCTTCATCAGGCTTAAAAATAGTCGAAGCACTTTTTGCATCTTGCAAGTGTGTTGACTATCTTTAAGCCTGATGGAGAAAGAGGAAAGCTTTTGAAAATTTGCTAGACATTGTATTACGTCTTTCTAGTGAAAGGGAGCGTTTCCTTTTCAACTCAACTGTGAGTATGAATTTCACTGTTCCAATGAAGTTTTTCGATGTAGAACGTGTCTGACTGCTCTTTTACATATTTTTTTCAAAATCAAGCCGTTTTGAACCGGCTACTACTAGAGACGGGCTTCTCCTAATTTGTAATTGACAAAACACCCGGATACAATTGAGGATTGGGCCACAAATACAGGATTTACGGTAAGTAATTTCGAACTCACTTTAGTTGCAGTTCCCTATAAAGGAACATTTAGTATTAAGAACACTCAAAAGAACCGTTTTTTTGAGCACCATAGAAGCTTGTTCGTTATACAGAAAGCCTACTGTAGTTATATTTACGTTAAACAATCCTAGCGAAGAATAACTGGAGGTCTGCTATCTTTAGGTGGTTAAATGGAAAAAAAACAACTCCTGCAGTTGATAAGCACGATGCATCAGCAGTGACGTCATGCTGAGGTATCGGAAAATAACCCGCATGTTTAAGAATTACTTTGAAGAGATGGGGCTTCAGCACCGAGTTGTCGCAGAGTTTATGATAGTGCTCAATGATTACTGTGCATGTCGGTAAATAATGCTCTTACTTGTGGCACACAGATCTGTTTGAGAACACGATGTGCTTCTTGGCTGCTGGCGATCGTGCGGTGACCAATGGAGAGGATTTTATCACCAATATGGAAACTATTGTGAAGAAGAGGACGCTCACGTTGTTTCCAACCAGCAACCCTAAACACAATTATGTTTACAAAAAAATATAACTTGCATGCCTTCATTTCCATTATTCATTTCAACACAGGATGACAACTTTCTTAAGGACCAACAACAGCCACAAACCAGAATCATTCAATCCAAGCGTGTACCAAACCGAAAACTGCTACCTAGTGTCTACTTTGCAGGGCTCAAGAAATTATTACAAAAAATTAGATGCAAAGATGGCTCCAAATTAATATTTTAAAGTTGTCAATAAAAGCAAGAAAAAAAAACGGAACTTGAGAAGAGGGGGTGACGAAATAAAACAAAACTAGTTAGTATTACCGATTCTTTAGTGTGCCGATACTACTAACGAATAAATAAATGCAAGTCGCTATAAGGTACATAGGAAAAGAGGAACCCAATCAGCGAATATCGTGCATTAGTAATAACTAAGGCTGTACCGATCAGTGGAGAAATGTCAACCTTGCTGATCGCTTGCCGATCGATCATATAAAAAAATCTACCTATCGTAAAACAAAATTTGATTGTAAAAAGAAACAACTTAAGCAATCAAAATTACCTTTGCTGCGAACAAGTTACAGGTAATCGAAATAATTGAAAAGGAGCTCTAATTCTTAACGTCATTTATTACAAACACGATGTTGAAAATTAAATGTGAGAAGTTTGAGGATAGTTTGATATGATTGGTTACTGGTCGTACAGCCATAGAAATAATATAGTACAGTAAGCCACCTTGGCTTATTTTCCTCTTCCCTTTATGTATTATACAGCTACTTCAGCTACTAATTGCCTATAATAACGCACGCAAGCTCTACTCAAATTCTACCGAGCTATGGTATCAATCACAGGAAGAAGCTGTAATCCGTGAGGGGAACCCAGCATCTTTGTTCAAACTTTACCGAAATAAGAACTCAGCATCAAGAGCGCTTCCACCACTGAAAATAGGAAATTACTTCTTAACTGACAACTTGGTTAAAGCGGAGGCCTTCAGTGAAACCTTTGCTTCGAACACCATTGCGGATGACGGAAACCTACTTCTTCCAGCACGTCAATCATCTAGTAATATCTTTCCATGCTCCACAGTGGCTTTTCCTGAAATTGTAATTGCTTCGGCAATTAATAAACTTAAACCAAGTAAATCCTGTGGTCCGGACAGCTTTTCAGCTTTTCTTTTGAAACAGCTAGTCTATGAAATCAGCTATCCTCTCTCGAAGCTTTGCTCGCTTTCTTTTGTTCAAGGCACACTGCCGGCTATTTGGAAAACAGCTAACGTGGTACCTGTTTTTAAGAAGGGTTCCTCCTCCGATCCAGCTAACTACAGGCCAATTGCACTCACTTGTGTGGCATGTAAAGTGATGGAATCAATCATCCGTGATACAATTACTAAATTTTTAAATGAACACTCCATTGTTAAACCTGATCAATTTGGTTTCTTACCGAACAGGTCTGCTACCCACCAATTGTTAATGGTCCTCGATCGCTGGACAAGTGCGCTTGATGTTGGTGTTCCTTCTGATAATATTTATTTTGATTTCAAGAAAGCCTTCGAATCGGTTGTTCATCGAAAGCTTCTTCTCAAACTCGAGGGTTGTGGTATCAAAGGAGACTTACTTATCTGGATAACGGCCTTTCTACATAACAGGGTACAAAGAGTAGTAATAGAAAATACTGTTTCTTCCTGGGTACGAGTTCCATGTGGCGTTCCACAGGGGTCTGTCCTGGGACCACTTCTCTTCGTTATTTACCTAAACGACTTAACATTCAACGATAACAACATTTTTGGTTTCAAGTTCGCTGACGATCTTAAAATTGGAGGCGAAAATTTTACCGGTGGTTGCATTCCTGAACTTGAGGCTCAAATTCGGAACGTGACTGACTGGTCCAAGATCTGGCAGCTGCCCCTTTCTATCAACAAATGTCACACTTTTCATGTGGGTAAAAATAATAACTGCTCCAGGTATTTTTTGGAGCATGTGATGCTACCTTCCATAACGGAAGTGCGTGATCTTGGGATTTGTTTTACCAATAACTTGAAACAAACCCTTCACTGCCAGAAGGTCTGTTCATCGGCATATCGTCGCTCAGCCATCGTTAATAAGTGTTTCACATCCGGTAATGTTGAAACCAAGGTGTGGGCTTTTAAAGTTTTTGTGCGACCGCTTCTGGAATATGCCACCCCGGTTTGGTCGCCATATTTAGCGCGGGATATTGATCTGATTGAAGCCGTGCAGCGTAGATTTACGAAGGGTCTCCTGGGTATGCGTGACGTTGCCTACCGGGACAGACTTAAAAAGCTTGATCTGGAACTTTTGGAGCTGAGAAGAATTAGATTTGACTTAATATTGACATTTAAAATCCTCCATAATTTGATATCTGTAGATCTCCCATTCTTTGATTTCCCTGTTTGTCCTATAAGCACACGGGGGCACAACTGGAAACTTACTGTTCCGGCCTCTCGTCTTGACTGTCGTCGGAACTTCTTCGCAGTTCGAATTGTCCCAATTTGGAATGCTCTGCGGGCCAGCACTGTGAATGCAACAACAATTCCGACTTTCCGTAGAATGTTGGAATCTGAACCATTGCACAGATTTCTTAAGCGACCACTTCCGGCTTATCCCTAACTCTTTTGTTCTTTCATTAAAACCATAACTTGTCAGGAACGGTGTAAGTGGTTCCCCAACCCTTCCGACCTCCTTCCACTTACCGGTGGTAAATTATATTATTATTATTATTATTATTGTGCGTGTGTATTTGATAGCAGTATCGACAGGAGGGTGTAGAGCATTGCTGGGTGCCATCGCGTCATGATGAAATTCTTTTTTAGGCCATTAAAAAAAAGAAAGTTGTTTCTAGGGTGACAATTAATTTTTTCCATGCGGGCGGTTTTTTTTTTTTAATGTTTGCTGAAGATCTAGCATGCATGCTGTCAGAAACTGAAACTTGCCCTGTATATGCCCTCTTGGAAACAACACAGACATTTTAAAACAATTTTAAGTTTAAATTTTGTTATAAGTCAACCTACACAGCAAGCAAAGATGAAAAAAAGAAGGTTCCTGGCAGTACCTGAGAAACAGATTTTTTTTTTAATGGCCTTAATTTTTTTTGATTCGATTAAAACGGAAAGATAACACTGTGTAGTAAAATATCAGTCTCCCCTTTGCATTGAAGACTAGTGCGCCAAAAAAATACAGAAATTTGCAAGCTAAATAGGCCATCTCTCTTTAAAATACAACAAAATGAATTTTTAATGCTACAAACACTACCCCCCAAAAAATGTCGTGAACTGAAAAATAAAGGTGTAAATACTGGAATAAAAAAACACCAAAATTTGTCGCGGAGAATGGGGGGGGGGGGTATCTATATTTTAAGCAAGTGGCAGTACGTTTGCCTTGGTGTGGCGATAACGGTACACCAAAGTGCACCTTGCAGGTGTCCGAGATAGGTGATATGCCAAGTTTTACTCTGTCTGGCCCCAGTCTAATACGGTTGTTCTGAACCAATGTAGCCAGACCAGTAAAACTTGGTATCCCACCATAACTCTAAGAGAGTGGTCGGTCAGCAGAGTCGAACAATACAAAGGCCAAGTATACCAGTTTCAATTCCATTCGTTTCGGCTATTTGCAAACAACTGAACAGACAAACTTACCGGGGGAACTGGTTGAAGTTTGTTTTTATGGCCTATATGAAAATATGCATTACCTGATTTATATTTAGCACTCTCATGGGTTCTCATTGCTTCTTCCAGAGATTAGAAAGTTGGCTTCCCTGCCAGTCCCGTAGCTATCCTACTGCGCATGCGCAGACGCAGCCCTCGTATATAACAACACAGACATTTTAAACCATGCTGGCACGGAACCATGCTTCATCTCTTTTACGATCCTCTCAAGTGCAACTATGGCAACTCAGAGAGGAGAACAGGGCGGGTTGAAGGTGACGTTTATTGTCATACAGGCAATAAAAACAAACTTTAACCAGTTACCCCTGGTAAATTCTGTCTTTTTAGTTGCCATGAAAATATACATTATATTTATATTTAAATTTATATTTAGCACTTACAACAGACTTCGTCAAAAGGCGGTGAGGCCATAGTGACGGTCACTCTGGCTACCCCAAAGTCAACGACTCAGTGAACCTGCAGCAACATGCGTAGAAGACGAACGAGCGATGGGTGATCTTCTGCCGCGAATTGGAACTGTAGGAACCTAACGTTTCGACGGTCCTCTTGAAGCCAGTTGCTGCAAGAGTAAGGCTGGATCAAGGTTGCTGCAACGGTAAAGTCAAAGTAAAAGTAAAGTGCTCGACGGCAATTGCAGTTGCTAACAGGTTCTGGGGCAAGGAGAAAACAGCTGAAATGGTGAAAGCGCCTTCGTGAAAGATGACAATCCTAGCAAGCGCCTGCCGAGTGTGCCAGGGAGATCGTGAAGCATCGACGGCCAGTAGTGGAACTGCTGCAGGACCAAGGACCGGAAGATCAATTTGACGAACAAGGAAGGATCATGGTTCAGTAAGTGTGGCTTGACAGGCCGGATGATAGAGCCGTGTGATGCAGTACGGATTATTCAGTCAAGGACGACTAGCTGGAGAACAAGGGAACAGTAAACAGAACAAGCCAGAAAGACCGGGCCAGTGTAATTTTTTACGACCCATAGCCAAGAAGATGAGGCGACCACGTGAAGGGCAACAGTAGTAGGTGTCATATTGTACTAAATGAAGGGCACCGGGTGTAGAGGCCGAGGAACCGATGGGCACATGGTGAGGGCAGCAGACCATGGAAGGTAGTGATCGATCGCAGGGAGAGAAAAAGACGGTCAAATGAGAAGAGGCACGTCATGGTTCCAAATATGGGCCGTCCATCCTGGGTAGCTACGATAGAGGTGGGACCATCCTGCAATAGGACGGAGGCGAGTCGAACTGGAAGCGTCTTTAAGGTAAAATGGTCGTTCTCGCTGGAACTGGTTGAAACGCATCCAACGTAAAAGCAAAGACTCGTAGTGATCCAGAGGCAAAATCGGGATCAAAACGGGCCAGCGAAGCAGGCCATTCAACGTGAGGTCTTGTCCTGTGTGTGATCAGATGGAACAGGTTACAACGAGGGAGGGGAAAAGGATGCGGAACACTATACCAGGGGAACCGTTATCAGAAGACTGTGAAACAGGCTAGTGTGGGTCACAAAGCGTGTGTGGTAGTAGAGCCACCATCCGATCGTCGGAATTGCTGTTCCGGTTTGTCGAGGCTGAGCCGGTAGATAGATGGTCAGATAGTAATTCTTGTGTATACATAGGTGGTGCAGCAGAGGGCTGATGGCGAACCTGGCAGCGGCAAAAGAAAGCGGTGAGCAAGGCCAGAAACAGAGGTCGGAGTAGACTGGAACCACCCGGTGCCGAGAACGAGCCCAAGTCACATCGCTGAAGTACAGATGGCGTAAACAAAAGTGGGTATAAGACGGTGAGGTAATCGCAGATGCGAGTAGCAGGAACGCCAGGCCGGGTGTCTGGGCCAGGGCACGATTCCCGGCGTCCAAGGACAAGCAGAACCGAAGGTTGGAAGTAGGAAAGGGTCCTAGCAAAGGTCCTCTTCGGAGACCGACGAGTATGTAGTAACGTGGAAGGAACATCAGAAGGAAGGAGGGCGTATAGTAGACAGCGGTTCCAAAAAGACTCCATGACGGACATTGGAGCCCGAATCCAACCTCCTGTTACTGAAAGACAAACAGCACCAAACACCCAGCTCAAAGGGAACCGTTCCAAATTTCCCGGCAAAGATCCTCTTCGGGCCGACACATGTCCAAGAGAAAGAACGGTTATAACCGAAAGAGTGGAAGCGGACAGTAAAATGTGGTCCGCAAAAATTACAGACAGTCATTGGGCCCGATTCCTGTCTCTTGTCACAAAAGACGAGCAGAATCAAAAGTAAGCGCAAAAGGAACCGGGCCAAAGCTCAAACAAATACCCCCTATGGAGACCGATGTCATAACAGCGAGAGGAAATGGTAGCACGTCAATAAATGGGGCAGAACTCAGCATGTGGATTGTAAGGAACCACAGGACAGGACGGCCGATGGAGCCTGGTCCTGATTCCCTGGGTTGACCAACAAACAAGCTGAACGGAGAACAGTTCGAAGGGAACCGGACCAAAAACCTAAGTGAAGAGCTTCTTCGGAGACCAAGACATGAATAGCTAGTGGAAATAGCAGTTTGTAAGAAGGGAGACGGATTTAAGTATCTGGTCCATAAAAGGGCCAGAAGCCGGCCGGTGAGGCCCAGTCCTAATACCTTAGTGTCGAAAGACAGGCGGAACCAAAGATACCGGTCGAAGGGAAACCTGAGTAGAAGCCCAAGTGAGGACTAAGAAGCATCTTGAAGAAGAGAGACAGAACATAGACCAGGCTTCGTAAAAGGGTTACGAGATGGGTGATGGGACTTGGTCCCGATCCACCTGGCATCAAAACACAAGCAGAACCGAAAAGTTGGATCAAAGGGAACCGGGCCATGCCTACGCCAATGTCCTCCCTGAAGACCGGCGAACAATGGTAAAACGGTATCAAGATGGTAGTGGGAGAGACTGCGAAGACACCCACGCCTGGTGCTGCCTGTAGGAAAAAAAAACCGGCTTGAAAACGGACTGATGTTTCCTCACCAGAAGAAGGGGGAAACCCTCTCAAGGCTCAGAAAAGAAAGAATGGTATGAAGGGACCAGCGAGGGCCAAGGATCGACGAAAAGAAGCCCTAGAGGTCAGGTTGTAAAGGGCGGAACCAGAAACTTCTATGGCCAAGTGTGGAGGTCCAGTCGAGGCACTACTCCAAGCGGTCAGCTTGACCAGTGTCGGATTAGCAGCAGAAAGCAGACGACAGAGTGACGAAGGTGGTATGGTAGACAAGGCTGAAATGTGGAACACTGAAGACCCAGTTGGAGTGGAGACAACCGCTCGAAATCAGAACACCCGGAATAGCTTGCTGTGTAAAGCGACCATTCCCTGGAATAAACAGACAACGCGTGCCGGCAGAACCATGGCGGAATCGCGCCCGCACAACGTAACCTGTAGTAGATGGGAAAAACGAAAGTAGGGAACCAGAACAGGCGGTAGAGAGCAGCGGAACGCTGTTCGTGGTGTCAAGCGCCGGTTACCCCTGTCCTTGCAGTTTCAATGAGGAAAGGAGCGCGTAAAGAGCTCACAGATATGGCGGTCCTCCATGTCAATCGTATAAATGTGTGGAAAGACTGAAATGTCGGTCCGAGGTTGTAACAGGCAGACGTCCGTAGCACGGGAGCAGTGACAAGTTGCTGGTGTTCCTAATAGGAGCAGGTGTGCGCCCCCCCCCCCCAACTTCGCAGACCGACGTCAACCCGGGGGAAAGAGGTGACTTGAGGAACGTGAATCTGTTCACTAAAGAGCGCGTACAAACCCTCACGATCATGACAATAGTAGCAGGAACCAGCAATCTGGACGGACTGGCGACGAATGACAATGGCCTTGGCCGGCCCGGGCGTGGTTGACCAGCACGAAAAGGCATCGAATCCTGAATGCAGTGACTAGGGCGGGTTATAGCACCTGCTGGCCAGGGAAACCATTGAGGAGCAACCATGGTTGTTCCGAGAACGACGAAGCGTGCCGGCCAAGGTCAAATAATCGTACGACGGAATCATACAAGAGGCTGCTGCAACTCTTGAGCCGAGTGACAAGTCGAAGTCTCCGTGTCCACCGACCAGGGGACTGCAAGGACGGAACAGGACTGCAGACTGGTCCGGGCCGGCGGAACCAGAATAGCGGAAGGTCGGAATATACGTGTGAAGGGCACATGAAACAGGGCAAGGCTGCAGCAGGCCACCCAAACGGTCGAGGGAAGGACCAAGGTATTGGACCTCCATCAAATGGAATCTATCCGTGTCCAGCCCAAAACAGGAACAATGCGCGGGTTGCCCTGGACTAGGAACCAAGAGCACACCCAATCACCAGTGGATGTTAAGGGGCCCAAGCACCGGACCGTGGAACAATGGCCCATCCCACAAGGAGCAGTGGAAAAGAGATATAGCATGGTGCTGTGCCAGCGCTTATATAGGAGCGCTGCATCCACGCATGCGCAGTGGAACAGCTACGGGACTGGCAGGGAAGCCAACTTTCTAATCTCTGGAAGAAGCAATGAGAACCCATGAGAGTGCTAAATATAAATCAGGAAATGTATATTTTCATGGCAACTAAAAAAAGCTTTTAAGTTTGTGAATAATTACATCGGTGACGATGCAATTATTCTCGGATCTCAAGATCGTATCATTGACGAGTTCAACAAGATCGGCAACAGGTTTCATAAGCTCTCATTTTTGGACTGATCAGCTAAGTGCACCCAGCAAAAAAAAAAAAAAAAAACTTGATTGGTACAGACTTACTACTAACTTATTAATTAGTAAGGCTTCACCTATACCGATGATATTTGCACTATCGGATCGGTGTCTGCAACTTTCGCTGAAATATCTAACTCTAGAACCGTTCAAGGTTACGACACGCGGTGTTTTGCTCAGGAAATCACCGAGTATCTGCCTAGCTATATTTTACCTGTGTGTTACTATTTTTTATTTTAATAATTATTAGATTTTTGCAGAGAACTATACCATTGATGAAAAATTGGGGATACAATTTTGGGGTTCGGTATCGGTGCAGCCTTACTAAGTAATAATAGGTTCAAGGGCGGATCCAGAATGAAGTCCTGGAGGGAACCGCAAGGTGATTTTTATGCGCTTTCATGTATTTTTTTGTATTTTTCAACAATTCTGGCCATTTTTTCGAATTTATTCCCCTCGGCCCCTCCCTTGAATCCGCCCTTGAATAGGTTTGATATAATCACTAGTCAGATCTGTTAGATCAGTACACCATTTGTGTTTTGAGTGACGAGCTTGACTAAAAATCTTCAGTGGGTGATCAGGTAATCGGTACATCTAAAGGATGAAGAATGCTACCACAATGCTAAAGAGGTTTTGCTTACCAAACTGAACCCAAATAATCCACAAAGGCAATGGAATTAACACAGTCTTTATGACGAAGCCTTAAGCGCACTCCTCCCGGATGACTAATTTCTTTTTGCAAATTTGCTACCTGCGCTTCTT
This sequence comes from Lithobius niger, assembly GCA_023313725.1. Lineage (NCBI taxonomy): Eukaryota > Metazoa > Arthropoda > Chilopoda > Lithobiomorpha > Lithobiidae > Lithobius > Lithobius niger. Next base: position 30,228 of record JAHWFP010055081.1, on the reverse strand, counting down.
TCAGGGACATAGTTCTTGTAGGCACTGCCTCCCCTGGTGCCGTTCCTGTTCCACTTGAAGGGGCTTCGCCAGTGCTTGGCCTTGGAAAATCGGGACTTCTATGTTCGTGGAAAGTTGGCGGCGTATGAGCTAAATGAAGAGATTCGTACATGGGAGTGATGTCGTCGTCGTCATTCTGAACTGGTGCCATTCGGTTTGGCAGGGCTGGTGCAACATCGTCAAAGCTAAAAACACTACCATTTGCAGGATTCTCATCATTGTTTTCTAGCAAAGGTGCCGACAAAGGTATATTAGGCGTTACTTGACTAACTGTCTCTGCAGCAGGCACAGGTAAGGAGTGGCGCCCGTAAGCCATGTTTTCAGGTTCTGCCATTGTCGCGTGGCGAGGATGCCGTAAAATAGCACCATACAAACCACTAGTGTCATTTATAATCTGTAAGCCAGCAGACTGAGAAATGGAAGCACCAGGTCCCGGAAGATTGCCTTGAGACATTGAACTGTCGGCATACGCAGAGCTTGATTCCATGGGTGGGTGAAATGCTCCATCTCCATTTCTATTATGCCCTGAAAAATATTTAATGACCGACTAGAGTTTAATTCTTTTACACGAAAAATTTATTTATAATTATACTACCCCTAAGCAAATGTTTTTTTCTGAAATGAGTAAGTATAATGGAACCTCGGTTATCCAAACTGAAAGCTGAAGGGCATTCCGATAATACATGCAAAATAAAGAAATGACAATATTTAATCAAAGCCTGCATTTTAAGCTACTATAGTTTGTTCCACAATATGTTTGCAGGAAACTGCCTGTTTGACATCATGTTTCCTTCCACTACGAATGCAAAAAACACGTAAATATTCCACTCGCACATCTTAACAGTAACTGTGTATCTACAAGTATCTAAAGTATCTAAAGTATCCACATGTTTTTTTCACTCAGTAGCGCAAGGAAATGTGGCATCATACAGTTAGTTTCCTGCAAATGTAATGTGGCACAAACTATAAACGATTACAAGAAGTATGCCAGTAAAACTGCTTCCCAAAACAGAAATAAAGTATGCTTAGCATGTCATTCTTGTCTGTGGTTACTAATAGGTTTAAATCAATTTGATTTAAACATTGATTAAATTCACAATTTGAATCACTGATTTAAGCCATTAACTGTGCAGTTTACTGGTAAAGACAACAGACACCAACTCAAAGGTTACTTGAATTTGAATGCTTCCGATTGTAAAGTGAAAACTCACTTTATCAGCATAAAAATCTGTCACACTTGTGGGTTTTGACTAAAATCTGCTAGGCCATGTTCTTCTGGTTTGTTGTTAAAATATTAACTGGAATAACCAGCATAACATAAAATGACTACACCACCAAAAGTCAACGACTTAAGAGGCAGGAAGTAACACTAGACAGGGAAATGGCGATAGAGCCTGGCCTTGCAGGCGGCGTTCAGGATTCGTGCACAAACAACGTGGGAAGACCATTCAACCACTCTGCGATTGTAGGAGGACCTACAAAGCAGGGTGGAATTGTTTTGATTTTGAAGATAGCTATTAATGTTAACATATCAACACAGAACTTGAGAAGTTGTACACTACACCACAAAATGAATGTCACACAGGTTCACTTAAATTTTCGGTGGATTAAAGTTCAGGAAAGTATGCACACACTAGTGGTCGCGATTACCGGTTATTTCATTAAACGTTTAACCTGTTTTTTTAACGTTCGGTTACCGATTATTAACAATGTTTACAAAACTATTGTTTAAAAAAAATTGTTTAATAATAAACAAAGACCATTGTTTATTAAGAATTTTTAGCAACAATTTAGTAATAAACGCAGACCATTGTTTAATATATCGTTGGTTTAATTGGTCACAGCGAGTGCAGTGTTGTATGCTTTACAACAATAAGCAAATAGATAGATAAATAAATAATTGGATTGTTCAGCGCCCGCGTTGTTGGGTGTTTTCCAGCAAGATGATTTTTCATGGATCCAGTTGATCCGCTTGCATATTTTAAAATTGTACCCCACAATTCGCATTTAATAGTATCAGCAGACATTTTCTTAAAGTGCTTCCAAACTTCTGATCTTGGTGGCATTTTAGGAAAAATATTACCTGACTTGCCCACGTGGTGAAAGAGACGGAGCTATGACAATTGACGATCGCGATTGACAGCTCAGTTGAAAGTACGCGCGCGAAATACTCCGGGCTGCTTGGACAATGGACGAGTCTACTTTAGGAGTTTGGCCGATGGTAATGGGGGAGTGAAGGTCAAGCTTTAACTAAGGCAAGTCGTACTGCGTGTTCATCACAGCTGTGTTGGTCTTTAAATAGATTACGTTTACTCGAACACGGAAATTAAAATCCATTTAACCGAACTTCCTACGGTTATCGGTTACACGTTTAACCGCTGCAACCACTAGCACAAACAGAGTACATACTTACGCTAATATCGTCCATCTTCACTAGAAGAACTTAGCGTTCATAGTTTTAACACTCGCATACCACTCACAGAAGAGAAAGTTCTCAGGAAAAAACGAAACGAAGATCACATCATCAGCAAGTTGATTTCAAGTTATCCACGTTGTTACGTGAACCACTCATCTTTACAAAATCTGCTTTGTTCAATAGATCCACACATGGTTGAGTCTAGCAGCGAGGTTGAGTGGGACTTGTAATGTTCATGGATTCTTTTGTCCTGATGGCAAGATATAAGATATTCCAAACTTCGAAGATGGGCATCATTTAACGAGTTGGCATGCAGGAGGATTGAAGCATGATTCCATTGCGTAATTTAACCAAGCCCTATTCACTCGCTCTGAAATCTAGCCACGGTAGCGACCAGAGTACTCGCGATCAAAACGTGGTGCGCCATCTGTCGCATCTTGCCGCAAGTATAGTGGTAGCTCTTGTCTCCAACTACGTCCGGGGAAATCCAAGATGGTAGCGACGTGTGCTCACGGCGACTGCTTGCGTTATTGGATGCGCTAGTCACGTGGTTCGACGTTACTTCCGCTGTTGTCGGCAGTTGCTCTCGTGGCGAATTTGAGAAACTAAGAGTATTCTGGCCAAATGTTGCGTCGCGGTGCTTACGCGGTAAGTATAGCGAGTGAGTTATCCCATAACGAAGTGTAGTTATTGATCCAAGATTTAACATGATTGGTGATTTCCAATTCGAGAGTCTACGCACATCGTTTTGGTGTTCACTGATCCACTTGTGAAGCTGTCTACGTGTTTCACCAATGTAGGCAACTCGACACGTGTCATAGGGAATGCAGTAAACGGCCCCTCTATGGCCCTGGGAGTGGGATCAACAATACGGGGGTCATTTACTGCATCCCCAGCAACACATGTGAAGCTGTCTACATAGGTGAAACACATAGACAGCACCAAGCAGATCCGTGACGATCAGAACGATGTGCATAGTGGTGACACACAAAATGGAATCACTAATCACGGGAAATCACACAAGACCTACACCACTGGATGGAATCATTGCTTCATCCTCCATTCCCAACTCGTTAAATGATTCGAGGTGTAGAATCTCTGGCCATCAGGCAGTTTCAGATACTAAATATTCCACTCACGAACATCATAGTCCTATTTACTCTCGCACTGACAGACTGATGCGACCCAACCTCGCTGCTCGACTCAAATTACAGTGGAGTTCTGAGCAAGAAAATTTCTAAAGATCAGAAGTTCCAGAAACAACGCAGATAATTCGAAATCAACTGGCCCATGACGTGATCTTCGTGTAGTTTTCCTGCAAACATTCTCCTCTGGTGAAGGTGAACGATATCAGCATATCTCCATTTATGTTTACTCCATTTGGAAAGTCTTCACGAGCTCCCATTTAACCCTTAAAGTGCTGAGGACGAGTATACTCGCCAAAAACACAAGCTCAGCTTGGAGTCCTAAAAACAGAGTCCAAAGTATGCACGAGATGGCTAACAATGGAGAAACGACAACAATACTAGGTTGCCTTAACAAGCCGACTCTAGAGACGGCCGTGGCTGAGTTGGTAGAGGCGTGTGCCTGAACTTGAAGAGCTCCTTCAAGTTGCTAGTTCGAGTCCCGTCCAGGTTCCCCCACTTTTTTGGGGATAGAAAATTAATTCAGCAGTCAAAGGGTTAACCTTGTAAACCAGTACAAGACTAAACGTTAGTTAAAATAATTTTAAAATGGCTTTAAAAAGTGGTACAAAAACAAGTTATTAGGCCACTTAAAAAAAGAAATTTGGTTCTCGGGCATTTTTCTAAAGAAATCAGTGTGGGCGCGCGGAATTTTATTTTTTATTTTCAACCCTACTTTTCCGTATATTTTGGGGAATTATTTTTTAGTTTGGGTAAAATAAAGAATACCGCCTCATAATGCTACTTACCACGTGTCCACACAATTATGGTAATTTTTAGAATGGACAAGAATGGTAATTTTATATTTCAATTTCCACACAGAGGGCTATTTTTGTTCTGTAACTGCTATTTTTGCCGCTTCGTTTCTTTTTATTTCGCGTCAAAAAATCGGTGCGGGAGGGCATGAGAACCAACTTTTCTTTTTTTAATGGCCTTAGTAGATTATAATATTGTGTTGATTTAAGGACCAAAAAAAAGTACCATAACGTCAAATCACCATTTTCAGTACCGTAAATAAAAAACAATAAAATCTGCATGCCTCATCTTCTTTGGGAAATTATTAACTTGAGCAACATTTTATTAATTTGAATTAATACTTTAATAGATACAAGATAGGAGGTAGTCAAATTGGAAAGTGTGCTGAATACAGCTAGCTAATTGAGAATTAATCATGTTCCTGACCTGCAGTCCCTTTAAAGCTATCCTGTTCCCTGTTGATAGTGTTTGTTGAAACGTAAAATGAACCACTACAATTTTCAGTTCGAGTTTGCGACAGAATACACGGTTCAGATTCTGGTTCGACCCCTGTACAAAGTGGTTAGCAAATTGCTCGATAACAATAATTGGTTTGAATTTTCCATTTTGTCAATTTTTTAACAGTAACTAGAAATTATTTACAAACTTTTCTTACCAACATTGCGATTAGTGCCCAAAACAAGAGTAACAGGCATGGGAGGTATAGTTCCCGGAGGAAGAGATGCCAATCCAGGAGTAGGTGGCAGAGGAGAATTGGGATCACGGCTTGGGGCTAAAGGGTGTTTCAACTCTGGTTCGCTGGAGTAAATGTTTTCTTTTGGCTGTCAATAAGAGAAAATTTGTGAAATTACACAAAAATTAATAATATCTTCAGTTGCCAATATAGCAGCAAAAAATGGTTAGAAGAGGTTCTGGTGCAAACTACTTACAACCAGTAACTAAGTTATGCTGACACATTAAAAACAATAAAGATTTAAATTATTACATCACTAAAAAAATTGTAACTGTGTCTAAGCCTTCTTCATCTGCAGATATTGAAATCTTCAGAGCGCAAATAATGTTCGCAAGTTGGCAGCCAATTAATATCTGAACGCCACAACAGTCGGGAAGATTGTGGAAGATGCGGATTGATAACCATTCGTCCTAGATAATACATAAGAAATGCCAATAGTATTTCTTCTTTATAATTTGGTATTTGTTTAATACAGAGACTAAAGGAACTTCCTATATTAAACATCTTAGGGAAAGAATTACTTTATTCAATCACTCCTAGGTGGCACCAGGGGTTCTACTTGTGATATCTATTCATTTCGAGTGCTTCGTGAAAAAGGGTTTGACGCATATGTGAAAAAGGGTTCGACACATACGTGATAAAAGGAGATGGCCTGAAAGATGATAGCGCCGTAAAAGATAAAATGAAAGTGGAAAAGCGTGCCACCAGTAAGGCCTCCGCAAAAGATAAAATGAAAATGAAGTAGAATGCCTGATAAACATTGGCAACACCAGAGATGTACCGTGTACCATGTGGCGAATGTGAAGCCGTATATATATTAGGGCTGGTACTTTCCGGTTTTTTAGTTATCCGTTTAACCGGTTTTATTTCCGGTCGGTTACACGAAAACCGTTTTTCCATTTTTAGCAAAAAATACAGCCAAAAAAATTTCACCCCTGTGTAATACATTACTAAAAAACAAAGCTAAAAAAAAATATGATTTAGGCCTTGGTAAGACAAGCACAATTATTTACTACATGTTACATTTTGAGATTTAAACTAGAAGAAAGTTGACGTTGATAAATTTAAATACTTACTTTATCAAGAATTTTGACTTTATGTAGCTTTAAAATTTCTACAAGATGGCTTAGGCCTATTTACGACAACGTAAGCCAAAAACAAAACAACAAAATTTAACAACGTTTTCGTTAATGTTCCATTCATTTCAAATTATGAGCCAGAAAAATTAGCATGTTTGCTTTTTCTGGTAGCAACGCATTTCGTTTACGTGTTATGACGGCGCTTCCCTGCCGTTCGCGCTAGGTATAGACGAGTCCACTTCTCCATGACGCGGGGAGGGCAGATGCTGGCCAGCTTGTCTTTAACTGCCTCGTGTACGCGCTGGCGATCAGCAGTTTGTTTCGAAGAAAGTAGGCTTCTTCGATGGGACAACAAGCCAATGCGGATTATTTGTAAATAAGCTGCCCCCTACCCACCCCGGTTTTCTACTTTCACTGATTTTGAGTGTTTGGATTAGTAGGCCTAAATGATGACACTTGGCTATTTTTGGCTCGTTCACCGCAGGTTTTGAATGGTGCACGCATCAAACGTTTTTCGGATATGGGTTTTATAATCCGTGTAACCGAACGTGGAACGGTTTCCGGTTAACCGTGTAACCGATCCCAGCCCTAATATATATAGGTGAGACTAGAAAGGCGTCAGAATGGGGGTTAAACAGCACATGGCCGACGCAAGGAATAATGTGGAAAAGAATAGAGCTGGGCAGTATCAGGATTTCACGGTTTGGTACGGTATCGGGTTTTCCATTTTTCATACCTCGGTTTTTTGGTTTTCGGGTACAGTATTGTTTTTTTTTTTACAATACAAAATGTTAAACTTATTTTTTAATTTTTTTATTTTAACGTACTTCAACGAATCAACATCGAAAAAGTTGTGTTGATTTGTAAATTATTTAAAAATAATGCTTTTCCCAATTTTAAGATTTTGACGTTAATTCGTGCAAAACAAATCTTGTTCAGCGACCTTATATAAGAGAAGGCTACAGCGGTTGACTTCCGGTTGCGTTGTCTGTGCTGCAACTGCAACCAAAGGCTTGCAAACGTACGACTGACAGAGTGACAGTGAGTTGCCGTTTCTGTGCTGCGTTTTCTTTCACCATTTAACAGTTTGTTGGTTTTCAAGAATAAAGGTAGCAAAATAGAAAAGTGTACGATCGTGTGTGCAGTATTGAAACCAAGCGATGTCATAGCCGAAAACAGATTTTTTTTTTGGAGATAACAGAGTTCGGTTTTGGTATTTTATAAATTATTTATTTTATAAATACCGAAAACCGCGGTATTAATACTGATACCGCCCAGCATTAGAAAAGAACATCACGGTTCACCACATGGACACGAATCACATGATTGATTGGGTAAGAGCAGAAACTCTACTCGGCTCGACAGATTCACATCAGGGAGGACTTGAATCCTTGGCGATTCAACACCACGTCCGAGAGAAGGGCATGATGATGAATACCCAAGGACCATCCAACCCATTCAATTTCTCCTATGAAAAGTTGTTTGTGTTGATATATGGAAAAAGTGGAGCACAGGCCCACCAAATAAGGGGGGCCATGACCAAACTGCCAGTTTTCAAAAATAAAAACAAGGTCAATAAGGGAGAAGAAGTATGGAAGACATCTGATGAAGATAGTCAGCTGTGTAAATACTATCTTCAGCAGACTTCGGACTGTCAAAAATGTGCCAAGATTTTAGTTTAATATCTTGATATTTTGAAATTTGCATAGTATTGTGCTTCTACTGAAATGACTTTCCGATTTCAAAGTAAGACGACCAACATTTTAAAAATCGACTACCTGAATAAACTGTGTCATTTATTTCATCCAAGTTTTATACCATACTTAACTTTTTACATAGTCCAAAAACTTATAAAGAGTTGTAAAAGAGTACTGTGCGATATACTCACCTCCAATACATGAAGTTCAGTAAGTTTAGTTCGTAATATATCAACCCATTCTTGCATTTGGTCCCTACAAACAGAATAACACAAAGGATTAATACTCGTGTGGGCCAACGGTTGACACAATTTTCTATCGAACTTTGTAATGGATTTGCATTACTGGAATCACGATGCATCTAACCAAAAACATGAAACTTTTGTACCACAAAAGAGCCCAAAAAAATCCAGAATGTCTTTTTACAAGAAAAAAGCCACAAAAGCCACGCACATAAATTCTGAATTATTTCCCTGAATAT
>JAHWFP010055081.1:0-16843 GCA_023313725.1 Lithobius niger | reverse complement strand
AGCCACAAAAGCCACGCACATAAATTCTGAATTATTTCCCTGAATATTTGACGTCAGACTTGTTTTGTGTATTTCCGAGTCAAAACACAGAAACACCCCTCCCGGCTAAATTTTATTGATTTGTGAGCGTAAATTTAAAAAAATAGTACAATGCATAGAACGCCTGTCGAAATTTTGAACCGACTCGGATATCTGGTTCAAATGTTGCCATGGCTACAGACATACACCAGACCTGATGAAGAAGCTCTTTTTGCACCGCACATCACTAAAAACCGTGAAGAGTATTAAGGTTGAATTTATCGAAGACGTTAGCCAGGATGAAAAGCTCCTTTTCTCTGCTTTGCGTCATGTGTGTACATGTTACATGTAATATGTGTTACATGCACATGTAACATGTTACGCGATGTTTATTTTACAGACAAACACGAACGGTACAAAACAAAACTGCTGTGCTAGGAAATCTTTTTTCATACAGATCTATGTTAATGTACGGCCACCAGGCTTTCTATTTTTTCCCCAAAGTATTTTCTAGTCTGCTTTTAATGGACAGTAAAGTTCGGATATAACTTTTTTTTTAAAAGAAGGTTACAAATAAATTAAATTTTTCATGTCGCAACCCAACTTTTTTGGGACTCATTTATGGTTTTGCTAAACAACCTAAGAATGACATATGGTAAAGACTTCATATTACAGTACCAGCAATCGAAAACTAAAAAATACAATATGATTAACCAAATGGTACCACACTCCAGTGAAAATCTCGAGTTGCCTCAGATGCGCAAAGTACGTAACTCAAGGAAAATCCACAGAGTAACTTTTTTACTGTCACCACCAAACCGCAGCAGTACAAAATAAATCATGTAATCAGTTCGATTAGCTGAAGCCAGGAAATTGGCTTTCCAAACGGCCTAACCACATTTAAATTGATGCAATAGCTTGTTTTTAATAGAATTTTTAAAGATTTCATGAAGTGTGGAAGTTCTGAAGGTAAGACCACTAAAATACACATATTTTTGTTTTGTTTATTGGAAATCCTTAACAAAGCAAGCATACATTCTACAGTTTAACTAAAAAAAAATCTTACGAGGGATACCGAAAATCGGTCAAACTGTCGGGGCTCCAAAACTGGCCATCTAAAAAGTTTCCTGCACATGAAATTAGACCAAATTCTGTCCACAAGTCAAATATTCAGTGTTACTTTTTTCTCTGTGACTTTATTCACACTTCCATAATATGTAAACCATGATACGTAGTTATTTAGCACATTTTCTGCTGTTTGGTACAATGTAAACGTACAGCCAGTCAGCATCGGTTTATTAAAATTGAAGTAAAAAGCGTGGCATTTTTACCACTCTGCAGTATCTACAAACAATACGCAAACCAAAGTATTTTGGGTTGTGTGTTATGCCTGCAAGTACTGTGAATTAATAACCAAAGTAAAATGGCCGGACTGATGGTAAACGTTTTTGCAATCATTCAGTCCGGTTTTGTGCTTGTTAAATCACTCTGCAGTTGCTAAAGCACAAGTAGGGGCAACATTGAGTTAAAATTGTTTGTTGGAGAGTCAAATTGATCAATTTTTGGCAAAATTATTTTTAAAAAAAAACTTTCCAAAATGATAAGGAAATAGAAAGGATTGACCTACATGGGCCTGTGAACCAAATATTTTGTTTCTCGTCACCTAACGACAGCTCCCATAGGTTGGCAAAGTCGTTCAAACCATCTACATCCTATGAACATATTACTATAGAAACTCAGAAATTTCGATGGACAAAAGTTAATAATTAGGCTAATTAACCACGGCAAACAATTCTCCAAAAAAAAAAGTCTCAATCATTACCTGATTGAACAGGATGAAAAGCCAAAGGGCTCGAAAAGGGTTAAATAAAACGAATGCAAACCTATTTACGTTGCCTTTTGGACTTAAATGTCAGACTGCCTGAACAGGGAATTGAACCCACGACCTTTTTTAAAACCAAAGGCGTAAGTCCTAACGTTGAGCCGTACTGACACGGCCAATGCTTATGCCAAACTTACGCCAAACTTATGCCAAACACGACCAAACTTATGCCATTGGTTTCAAAGGTTGTGGGTTTAATTTACCGCTCAGGCAGTCAGACATATAAGTCCAAAAGGCAACGTAAATAGGTTTGCATCCGTATTTATTCAATCATTACCTGGTAGCAGCTGACAATCTGACAACATCAGACACCAACGTCACTGTGAATTCGTGGCAGTGGCCCACACCAATAATGGACGGGGAGACGTGAAGGCACTCAGATAAGGCCACCCGCATCTTTGGCAGATGAGAAAACGAAGAAAGTCGATTCTCATAGTATTCCAGAAAAGCATCTGTGTCATCATGAATACACAACACAACCCACAACTTCTCGGGCTTTGCCAACTGAAAAACAAGCAAAAAAGACAACGATGTGAGTAGCAATTCACACTTAGAGAATAAAGATAGTAAAGAAGGGCCAAAACAACGTTTCTGAAGTAAATGCCATCTCTTTTCCAGTGTAGGCGATGCGGCGAATTATGAGGATGTTACATACATGTTACATATGTTAACGCCATTCCTTATGGACAGAGTGTGTGATATTATAGTGACTTCAACCAGCAGAATTCAATCACGACTTAGAGCGCATCTTGGCTCTTCTTAACTACCGTTATTTTTTGTTCACATATACCTCAATGGGCTATGGACCAAAAATTACGAACCTTCACAAAACATGGCACATGTCCTTTCTTGTCCCACGCTGTCAATCTCAGGAGCCAGCCATTTTTATAAATTTCTCTAACTCTCGTAGCTTCACAGTTGGTGTCATTTATTTGAGGGGTTGTTTCTTCGCTGTAGTACTGTGGTATTGTTTCTTGGGTTTGTTGAGCGGTTGGAGCAGGTAACAATGGTGGTGGTGCTTCCATTCCTGGGCTAAATGCAAAAATGCAAAATAGACACACAAAAGATCAATTTTGCTGAACAATGAATATTTCGATCTTCTTGTGTTACGCTTTTGAGTTGGTCTATCATTGTCTATCAACTTTTTAGGTGCCGAGCAAGGCAGTGCCATGAGCGGTATAAAGAAAAAGTCTGTTAGAGAGTAGAAGTGTGGAAGAGTGACGGGAGCAAGTCTCTTTGGCTGCGGCCTGAAGAAAACTAGAAAGGTTGTCGAAAACTTGCAAGTTTTTGCAAGGTTTTGCTTAACAATTTTGGTGCTGCGTTTTGACTAAGATATTTTATTAGAATGTCAACCAAAGTATTTGTGCTGAACCATCGGTTTTTAGTTTGATATAAAGACGTAGTTTCCCAGATAATTTTAGACCTTGTTCTACCAATCGTTCTGTCACAACGCCATATGGTTAGCTGCCGAACAAGTTACCGTTTTTACTTTCGCTGAACGCTTGCATTAAAAATTATGCGGTTTAGTTTAGTACATGTTAATTTGCAAACTCAGGCTAAGGCCGACTGGAGTAGAAATTGTGTGTCTTGCCTTCTGGCTCCACATGAGTTGACATGCATGCCGGGAAGTTAATGCCTCTTACATTGCTTTGGTAAAATAAGATTTTGGCAATGTTTAATAACTAGCCTGGAGCCAGGAAGTGAAATCTACCATTTCTCTCCCAGTCAAGCATAAGACAAGTGGTGGAATACAAAGCGAAAGTTACAACACGAGTACTCCCACACCGTCCGGAATGCATTTATAAGCCTCCATGCGGTATTGATCAGCTCTTTTTCTGCCGAACTGTTTCCGAGCTGCTCAGTCAAAAATGTACCGCATACTGAACGATCTTACCGAACTCAACGTTGAAGCCAACCTTGCGTAACTCGTCTCCATATAATCGTAGGAACCTACTGTCTACATCAGGTGACGATTCAAAATACTATGAGATTGAGCTTTTTTTGGTAGAGAACTTAATTGTGAATTTAAATGACAGTTGCTTGCTTATTTGTAAAAAGTAACGACGAGCGTGACTGAAGCATTGAAGGAAGAATACTTAGGCACAATAGTACTAGTAGATAATGGCAACAGGCAAATGACCAACTTTCTTCATTTTGATCGGCTACTGATTTTGACTGATCAGGCTCCGACTGGCAGATATTGGTTCAACACGGCAGTAGTACTCAGCTACTAATCCAAATTTTGGCAGTTTGATTCCCCCACTTGGGATATCTGGGCAATATGCAGACAGTAATGGTAAGAAAACAGTCTTGTACAAAAGGGTGGGGGGTGGAGTAAAAGGCCTAAAATATGCCAGTAAGCCAGATTTTAATGTAGGCCAGAGAGAAAAAAAAACCATACGTGGTTAATCGGTGGATTTTCGTTTTGGATGTAGTGGAATATCCCAAAATCCTGCCAGGTGTATCAACTGTGTGTGGTGCAGTTGAGCATTAACTATTTTGGTATTTTTTCACCGAACACTAGGCTTATTTAATTAAAGAATTCATTATAGGAATAACTTTGAAACTCACTAAGACCGTCAATAAAATCTTCATCACTAATTTCGCGCATTTTCAAAAAGAAGGCCCTCCTTAGTCTTGCAAATTATCGACAAAACTTTGTCTTCTTCAGGCTCTCTTAAGGACTGAGTCGAACTCTGGTTACATCTTCTACTACTTTGACATCGACATTTTTCCACCTTTGAATTGGTGCGCGTCCGTAGCCTTCGGAGCCTGCCTTGTAAAAACCAGAGGCTACAGACGCACACCAATTCAAAGGTGGAAAAATGTCGAAGGCAAAGTAGTAGATGGCGTAACCAAAGTTCGACTCAGTCCTTAAGAGAGCCTGATGAAGTCAGACGAAGTTTAGTCGAAAATTTGCAAGACTAACGAGGTTCTTCTTTTTGAATCTTTTAAATCACAGGCAGTCTGACATTAAGTCTGAAAGGCAATGGAAATAGGTTTCCATCTGTATTTAACCTGCGACTGCTTCCCTTTAAAGCAAAGGAGTAACCAGTTTTAAAACACAGTACCGTTAATCGTGGATTAAAAGCCCATGGGCTTATGCAGTTAATTTGGCAAAAATAGAGGGGTGGGCTTTAAATCAAGCATTACAATTTTCTAACCTTTCTGGACATATATTACAGAAAATTCGACGCTTTTGAACGACCTCTGAAAGATCAATTTTTACATCCTTTTAATTGCTGTGAAGACGGGAGGAGGCTAAGGTGAGAGATGCCTTGTGCAGGTGCTAGGAGCTAAAGGAACAGTCCACTATTACTACAGGGAGGGAGAAGGGGCCAGTACACATAGCAAGCAGTACTATCTTATTCACATCATATAACTTTTAGGTAATTTTTCGTAGAAAAAACGACAATTTGATGGGTGGGCTTAACTCCACTATTTCATGATTTTGAATTTACAGCATTTAAGGGGGTGGCTTCAACTGGACTTTTAATACACGATTTACAGTATACTGTTGACCAGGGCTCAAAATAACATTAAGGAAAATTGGAAATATTATTTCCAGCGATTTATGTCTATTTATTTCTCCTTTATTGAGCCTTGTGAGTGTATGATTTGTCTTCCCTCTCCATTGTCTATGGCCGGATGAATTTCTGTCGAATGGAGCCCTGGTCACGGTTGTGACCTTAATAACGGTTGTGACCTAAATAATTCAGTGAGTTATCTTCATGCCAGTGGAGGATGTGGCCATAGCGATTAAGGCGCTATGCAAGTGATCTGGGGGCGAACTGGGTAGCTGGTTCGAATCCGGGTCATGCCACTCCGACGAAACGTAAGTGCATAAAGGTGGCTTACTGAACTACGTTATTTCTAGTGTACGATTTTCGCTGTTGGCTAATTTCCAATTTTCCCTAATATTGTTTCCAGCGATTTATGTCTATTTACTTGCTCACAATTGTCATAAGGATCGGCTTTGCTCGTGATACAGTTTGCCTTGAGGTTGTAATCAAGTAGCACACAAAGATACATAACTCAACTCACCGTAATTTTTTTTAAATGTAGCCTACTTCAAATTTTTTTAATATCAATATGGCACGATTCTTTTCTTCCTTTGCTTTGAATGTGAACTCAAGACACTCGAGGGATTTTTAAAAAAGCCGTCAAAAAAAAAAACCTTTTCCACATCAGCCATAGAAAGTATGTTCAGCGTCATGATGCGGGTGAACAATGACTGGAGAGCTTTTCTGAACGCTGATACTCTGTGTGCTTTAACGAGAATTAGTGCAGAAGGCTCTTTACTCTGCGTTTTAATGAGAATTAGTGCAGAAGGCTCTTTACTTTGTGCGCTTTAATGAGAATTAGTGCAGAAGGCTCTTTACTCTCAGATTTTAACCCTGATCGAGTAGCCGAAAAATGGTTCTTATGCTTGCAATCGTATAGGCCTTGCTTTTAATGCAAAAAAAAAGAGCATTCAACATAAAAGTAAACCAGCTGTCATTTGGAAATGGACATTCTACTTTTTATTGCAGTTTTACATTATTCTCACCCCCCCCACCCCCAAAAAAAAAAAACATTGGTTTTACCTAACTTTTTAAGGACTGTGCATTGCAGATTGAAATTCGCAGAAAATATGTTCAGGTGGAAGTTTACAACACCGCCATGAAGTATGCCACGAGGTGAAGATTGCTTGTGGCACATTTTGCCATGAGCATGAAATCCTTATTTCGAGGCCTGCTGTTGATTGCCTCATTAAGTATGAAGTATAGGTGAAAGACTATGTTTAAGCACTTGACATTTAAAATAAAACCTTGTAACAAAAGATATAGTTATAAAAGTGTGGTTGATACCTGATTTCAGTGGAGATTGTAACGAGATACAATTACAGGGTGGTCCACAAAAAAACTGACGAACCAACATTTGCTAAGTCCAACTTTTCTAGTTAGCACCCCTCAGAACCAGGATAGGACAGATTATTAAATCTAATGAAACAGAAGATATCTGTCCTCTCCTGCTTCTGAGGGGTGCTAACTAGAAAAGTTTGACTTGAAAAATCTTGGGGCATCTGTTTTTTTTGTGGACCACCCTGTACAACGAAAAAACTGCAGATTTATATATCTGTGAAACGTGGTACCAGTAATATAAAATTCGGAAAATAAATTCCAATCTTTTTGGGTCATGCAGCAGTCAGGAATACAAATATTAAACAAACATAAATTATATCGTCATCACAGACATCTGCAAATGAGTAAAATACATTATAAACAAGGATAACTGAAATGATGAAAAAACTTAACTGCTGCACCGATTGCAAAATGTATGTAATTTGCAATTTTAATTGCAGTGATTATGTTGCGGTATGCAATTGAATGTGATTAATAACCGAACCTGTTGTAGCTTGCTATTCTCCAGATTTTAAGATTGCAAATTTTCACTTCTTTTTCATCTGGGCAGTTTGCTAGCTCCGGCAGTGGCATAATATACAGGTATACTAGGTACGCAATGCATACTATATGAAGACTATATCACCTAATCACCATACGTAGTGTCGCACGATGTCATCAACTCAAACACTGCTTTTGATGGCATTCAGATTTGGTCAATAAATTTTGCCAAAATTTCCAAGCACCAAATTTCATGAAAACCATTTCAGCCAGTTTCATGCAGTAAAAGTTTTTTACGCATCGTTATGGGAGAAGAGAGGAGGTGAGGCCAACCCAGAAGTTTTGCATATGGATCCAACCCAAATTCAGTACGACACTGAGCCATGGAAAAAAAAAACTTCGAGTCATTGAATCCCCCTCGAGCTTTGCCAAGGAAACAAGTCCCTCTTTAAGGGTTTTAACTACTATTTAAATTCTATTGTGACAATTGAATGGGGCACACAAGTTTGCATAAACAATATTTATAGCTTACTTTTTAAAACATCCCGCTGCCACATGTTTTAAAGTTGCGAATTTCCAATGACCAGGTTAAGCAAAATGGCCCTCCAGCCATACTGAACAACACACACCAGTTTGCCAGTCTAATGAAATTCAAACCACACCTTACTTTCTGACTAACATCAATCATGAATTTGAGTGAGGCTGTACCTAACACCTCATGACGTGTTCCACATTAGTCACTGTTGTATCCCAAACTGCAGGTTATCAACATGACATGCTCCTGGTGTGATGGGACTAGATTTGAATCTTATGAAGGCCATACAAAATAAGTGACTCTGATTGCACTAACTGTCAGGTTTCACCCGGTCTCCAATGTTAAAATGACAATTTTGATAACATATCTGCACTTATTTTTTTTTTTTTTTATATTTGCTAACCAGTTTGGTGTAAATGGCATGTAAGAATGGGTTAACCCGAAAACCAACTTGTTTTAAAATTTGTTGAAACCGATCAGAAATTGGACAGGAATTGTGAAACATCCTAATTTAAAAAAAAAAGGCTCATCAAAGAGTTGCGTAAAGGTACCAAGTCACCAGATTTTTGGATAAAAAGGGTTACAGTCAGAAATTTATTCCAGCCTTCACCCCATGACAAAATATTTTGCTTTGATACGCTCGTGATTAGTTGCGCAATGCTCTTTACAGACCAAACTCAGTAAATTTTATGCACAGCTGTACAGATGGTGTTTTTTTAAAAGACTGGTCAAGTAGTAGTTCCAGGTTCATGGGACTCCCATTGACCAAATTCGCTACTGAATAGGCTATCATAATTATTAAGCGTGGGGCAAGGTGGCCTGACGGTTAGCATGACCGTCTCATGTGCCAGAGGTCCCTGGTTCGATGACCTCAGCCACCCCTGGCATTTTCGGGAAGAGACTGGCCAGGCTTCGTGCTCATGTCGATTATGGCATGTAAAAGGTCCTACGAATTTCTGATTGGAATTACCTAGCAAAATTGTCCCTCTTGTCTTCTGGCGCCGCCCATGGCTTCGGCTGGGAGCGCGGCAAAACTACAGCTATCTTATTAAGGATTGTTATTAAAGGTACATGCCTCTAAGTTGGCTTTCCTGTATGGCTCAGTTTAGCAACATTAGTTCAAATGAGTGTCAATGTTTCAAAGGCATTTATTTCCCTTTTTTTTCTCCGTGCTACAGAAGCTTTTACCTATGTAAATGTTGCAAAGGCTATCTCATAGTAGTGAGGGGGTATGTCCTTTTAAGCAACAATTTCACTCTCTTTGAAGCAACACTAAGAGGAAGCATTGTTGTTATTACTACTATACTGACCTTTTGGCAGTAGCCTTTAATGTAAGGGTTGACCTACGTCGCTTATGTTATTTTAAAGTTGAAATTTTAACGTGTAATTTCTGTCTTTCAGTATTTTCCACTGACGTTTGCTATACAAGTGTTGTTGGACAGTCCCCCTTTTATCAATTTCCGATTACCGGTAGTCACATTGGAGATCTGGACATAAAGTGGAATCAAGCGTTTCATTTTTGGCGTAGGTGGTGGTGGTGGACTGGTTCTTTGTACGTGTTATACAATGATTTCTACAGACTAAAACATTCCTAGAAAGCTAGTTCTTAGCTCATGGGGGGGGGGGGGTGTTTGACCCTCCTGAATGTCATTGGTGTCGACGGCCACTTACGGTCCGGCACTTCCTTGTTGACTGTCGTCATCTTGATGGTGTTCGTCGTCGTTTCCATCTTCCACAGGACATTGAACGTCAATTGGGCGATAAGTCTGTCCTCCTGTCCGGTGTTTTTCAATTATTGCAGGTACAGATGTATGACACTATTTAGATTAGGGGTTTGTATAATATCTCTGTAATGTGTGGAGCAGTGGCAACCCGGACCACTGCACTGTGACTGAGGTTGGCACTAATGACCTAGCTGTCGACGCGCCATTGAGCCTCAATCCCCCCGCCCGATCTTAGCTCGTTTGAAAGACACTTCAGCAGAACTGCTCTTTATAGAAATATACATTTCAACTCCAGAGTACACAGGACTGAAGATCAGTTGTTTTACATTGTGTTAAACATTGTTATTATACAACAATACCAATCAGCCAGCCAGCAAGGCGTAGACTCAAGATTAAACAAATGCTGTTGAGCCAACAATTCACCCACACTTTGAGGAAAATCGAAGCACCAAGGAAACATTAAGCGGAAGCATTCTCCTTATTACGGAATTAATTTATATAGTGGTTTAACGTCACCCTCCCGAGTTGGCTAGCTGTCCTAGCTGCAGACAAACCAACTTCCAACAGAAATTCAGAAACTGGTCCGAAGTCAAAACAGCAAAGGAAAACAAATAAACTTTTCTGTAACTTTCATATACCGCAATGTTGCTGGGCTGTTTGGTCCATGTGAAACCCTACTGCTGTATTCAATCAGCCATTAGAAGCGTAAATAAATTAAAACCATAGCCAACTTTCAAAATTATTATAAGAATAATTAATATATTGTACAATATACGCTACACACACCTACTTTTGGAGCTAAAATTTTCAGCATTCTTCAAGTCAAGTCGCCTCTTTTCCGTTCATCGTATTGATGATACATACGCCACTTCTCAAGATTTGAAGCCCGCAAAGTACAATCTGTAGGTTTGTACTAATCACACTAAGACGATTCGTTTTTTAAGATTTTTTTTAGCGATGTCGTTTAAGCTAAGTAGAATGCACTTATCGTGTTCTAAAGTAAAAACTGTAAAATCATGTGAATACAGCAGTAAGGTTTCACATGGACTAAACAGTACAGCAATATATATGAAACCTTACAGGAAAGTTTGTTTGTGTTCCTTTGCTGTTTTGACGTCAAATTAGTTTTAACCTTAGGCCTACCTTAAATATCAAAAGAGTTAGTTTGTTTTTGTTTTCTAATTAGTAAAGCGCTGATTAGTAACCATAAACAGTCCGTTTGATGTCTAGGGATTAACTGAACCGAGAAAATGGGACTGAAAAAAAAAAACTATGACAGACGTAAAAGTTGAAACTCAATGTGCAGCAAAGCAATATATTAAAAACCGTGTCAGACGGTAAAAACTGCACTAAGCAACACAAAGAAGATTTTCTTTACAGAATTTGACATCACAATGTTACAGTACCGAGCCCATGTTAAAATGTACTGATATTTAAATCGGCTAGACACTTAACTAAAATTAAACCGAAATATAGCCTAACTACCAAAAAACTGAATTCATTAAAAAAAAGCGAAGACACAGTTGAACATATATCCAACGAGAGCAACTTACAAAATATTTATTGTACAATAAACAAAGATAATAAAAGGATTCATTTTGTACTGAGGGTCAAAAGTAACGTAGGCATACGTTATTTTTTTTATATAAAGTTAAAACAAATTGCTTGGAATTAATGTGAATATTCACACATCGATCGACTGTAGCCTTGCAAACCACACTTGTTATTCGGTTCATTCTGCAGTCTTCGTTTTAAAACCAAATTGTATTTTGTACTGGTTTGTCACTGAAATTTTGTATGGTTAGGGGTCAATCTGAATGCAGCATTAGGGTATTAAAACACTATGGTATTAAAACAAAACTTTCATTGTTATGCTGTTTCATAATGAAAAGATGTTCTTAAAACATTGTTGGTTATTATCTCAAACCCTGCTAGTCTACCAGAAACCAGATCTATTCTTTTAATTTCAGATCCACTGCAGTGTTGCTGTAGTTACTTCATCGTTGTCCTATCTCATTATTTTATTTGGATAGAATGGCAGCTTTTCGCATGTCACTGTCTCATAGCTATCATGCTAATGTACAACAATGCAGTGGATTTCGTTGTTGTGTTATCTCATTCTTTTATTTGGGTAGATCTTTGGGCATTTCACTGTCTTATCTCATGTTAATGTACAACAATGCACTAGAAATAATAAGGAGAGTTATTTCATTGTTGCGTGAGGTTATTCTTTTATTTGGATAGAATGGCATCTTTTGGCCATTCACTGTCTTAGCTCATGCTAATGTACAACAATGCAGTGGAAATAAATTCCACTACCCCGAGTTATTTTATTGTTGTATGATCTCATTCCTTTATTTGGATAGAAGAAATCTTTTGGCATTTCACTGTCTTACATCATGCTAATGTACCAACAATGCAGTCCACTGCACTGTGTTATTTCATTGTTGTGTGATCTCATTATTTTATTTGGATAGAATGGTATCTTTTGGCCATTCACTGTCATATCTCATGCTAATGTACAACAATGCAGTGGAAATAAACACCATTGCACTGTGTTATTTCATTGTTGCATGATCTCATTCTTTTATTTGGACATCTTTTGGCCATTCACTGTCTTATCTCACGCTAATGTACAACAGTGTAGTGGAAATAAATTCCACTGCACTGTGTTCACCTCATTCTTTTATTTGGATAGAATGGCATCGTTTGGCATTTCACTGTCTTATTTCATGCTAATGCTAGTGCAGTAGAAATAAGCAGAGTTATTTCATTGTTGTGTGATCTCATTCTTTTATTTGGATAGAATGGCATCTTTTGGCCATTCACTGTCTGTATCTCTTGGTAATGTACAACAATGCAGTGGAAATAACAAAATTCCACTGCACTGTGTTATATCATTGTTGTATGATCTCATTCTGTTATTTGGATAGAGTGGCATCTTTTGACCATTCACTGTTTTATCTCATGCTAATGTGCAACAATGAAGTAGTAATAATTTCCACACTACCGAGTTATTTCATTGTTGGACGGAGAGGGAGAATTTTGCTAGGAAATATCTACGATCTTTTACATGACTCATTCTTTTATTTGGATAGAATGGCATCTTTTGACATCCACTGTCTTCTCGCATGCTAATGTACAACAATGTAATTTCCACTGCATTGAGTGGAATTTTACACTGCGCTGAGTTATTTCATTATTGTCATCTCATGCTTTTATTTTGATAGAACAGTATCTTTTGGCACTTCACTGTCTTATTTCATGCTAAAGGAAACAACCATATAACAAACAATGTTGACGCAATGTTACAACAATGGAAAGGTAGGCTACTCTTAAAACACTGTAGGCTACCAAAATCTACCCTAAACCACCAGCCACCACCCAGACATGGGCAATTGTAGCAAAAAAGGGAAAGCGTCAAATTAACATCCTGTTCAACTGCTAAGGTTATCTCAGGACGGAGAGGGACAATTTTGCTAGAAAATATCTATAATCTTTTACATGACACAATCGACGTGAGCACAAATGAATTTACAGGGCTTTCTCTTCCCGAATACACAAGGATGGCATGGGCCGAGGCCATGATTGAAAGTCAAACCTTTGGCTTTCTAGTTGGTTGTGCTACCCTTTGAGCCACACTGTAGCAAAAAATGCAGGAACAGTACTAATGTCTATAAAAAATTATGCTGGGAAAAAGTGCGAAAATTTCAGCAAACGACATCTAGGCAACACATACATACAGTACATATATAAACAGTACCTAAAGCTAATGAGGCTAATGCACACAGCAAAGCAAACGCATCATGCCGGAGCAAATGTAGGCAGGAAGGCACGCAGACAGGCAGGGACTGGTAAGGCCTGCTAGGCATTGGCAGGAACCAATGGGCGAGCGGGAGGGCACAGGATTTGCATTCCAGTGCAGGGGGGGGGGGGTGCTGTTTGCTAGAACGTCAGCTAGTTTTATTTATTGCATACTGCCAAAAAGAAATAAAAGTTGAGTAATTCGGGGCACAAGGCACACACATACACACTGATGCGGAAAGGTAATTCTGGTCAACATGGGGAAGGGTGGGGTATCAGGGTATTAGCCACAAATAAATACAGCACCACTGTAACAACGCGAAAGGAGCTACCACACAGTAGGATATGAATGATAGTCACGTAGGAGGGAAATATATCTTCAAACCATTATTATTTTTATTACCGACCTTTAGACTGAAACCCTTTGCGATCTTTAGGGGGTAATGCCTTGTTGTACATTTGACCCTACGCCCATGCACCCATGCAATTGCGCCCATGCAATTGTGGTCGCTGATGAGGGCCAGATTAGACCGGGGGGGGTTCATTAATTTCTGACGGCCTTATTAACCATTTGCCCTTCCAGAGGGGAAAAAAGGGCTTATGGGAAGAATAGGTGTCTCCTCATCAATTTCATGTCACGCTAGAATTACGTAAAATGATCAGCTGAACAACATTTTCCCATACCATTTTTGGGGCAAAGGCTTAATTTGGCCGTCAGAAATTAATGAAAGCCGCACTCTAGCACTGACGGACATACAAGAGTTCCATGTTCCCAGCTGACATCTTTTTTCCCGTAAACAGTTCAGATAAGTGGGTTGTTATTGTCAGTTTAGTTTGGTTTTGTTGTTATTGTCGTTAGGTTAGGTTATAGGTACCGGCTTCTGTTTGGCGTTTCACTTGTAATGAACTGGTTAGGGTTTGGCGTTTCCCTTGATGGACTTTGGCCCAGTTGATGTTTTCCTGCGCGGCGCCATGTGCCTCGAACCAGCCTGCCGGCAACAAGATGGCGTCACAGCCTACCTCCCGTAGTGCTAACTTTGGACCTAAATCACGGCCAAACGGTGCGTTTGCCCCAAAAATGAAAGAGAAAACATTATTCAGCAGCTAATTCTTAGTCCATTAGAAGAAAAAAAAAATCGGACGAGAGACACTTATTCTTCCCATGTTCCAAAAAAAGTTAGTAAGGGGCCGAACAAAGCCAGTTAGGGATCTGGGGAAGTGCTGCTGGCTTCCTAAGTACGTAACGTGCTTTGTGAGGGTTTCATTGACACCCAAAAACAGCACAGCTGGGTAGTCAAGGGCTTGGACTGCAAGCCAAAAGGACGCAAGTTCGATTCCAACAATCTACCTAAATTACGGGACTTAAAGGCTAACATCATGTTAGCTGGGAGTTAATGGTTCCAACCCTCTGTGCATTGCAACTTACAACTGCAATGCAAACTGCACGGTAGCAGTGCTTTACATTATGGTAATTCAGAATTGATCTACAAGTACAGTACATTACAAACAGGGCTTACATGGTGACGACGAATTTTTCTTAATTCGTGCAGTGTTGTAAAAATTTTTTTGTTTTATTAAATGCTTTTTGTTTGAGTCTTCTTTTTTTTCGTACAATATTTTATGTGCAATAATGCCGCTCCACCCTGGAATTCCGGGCCGTTTCCAGGGAAAGCAACCGTAACAAATCATTCATAACAAACCATTCTAGAGTTATGAAGAGATACCACCCAGATAAAAGCCGTATCCGGCCAACACAATGAATGAGTCACCTACTATTAGCTTCCTCACTCATTCCATGAATGATAAATTCAATCAAAGTCCGGCCCCGGGGAAACTTCCTTACTGTAACATGTGCGCACCATAAGTTTTCATCAAACCCAAAAACTATTCGTGGTCAACAACCACACACAACGTTGCATTCAAGCCCAAACCATTGAGAAACACAATCCCCCACCACAGACCACAGCATCTGTGCAAAAAATCTTCCACCCGTAATTCCTTCGGCTTAAAAAAAATCGTTGAGTCAATGTCAACAAACTTGGTAGCAGCGATGTCCCCATCATGACCGGACTACCCAACCTAATTTTTGGACACCTGCGTTTAAAATCCCCGTGGCGTGTCGCTTTACAAAATTTGCATCTGAAAGAACGACTATAGCTGCATTTTATGGCTGCATTCTTAAAACGAAATTCTTACCCTTTAAATCATAATTTTAGCTTCATGGTATTTGCATTACTCACGGATGTCTTCAAGCCAGCTTGGCATCTTAAATCTTGTTGCGAAATTCGACCGCTGGATGGCGTTTGCGCTTCGAGCACTCGGAGCTGACCTTATTTGAAAATTAGGATCAACGTTCTAGTTAGCGCTACTGAAAAGTAGTTAGCGCAACATCTTCCAATCCAAATTTGCAAACGGTTACCCTATTCCAAAATTCTACTGGCTCAACTAGCCGAGTGTAACGACAACAACATCAATAAAATTAATTCAGAAGTTTCCTGTTCGAACCTTTGTTTAGATGATTATGGCCTTCAGCAGTGCGAAGTAGATCCCCCACTTGGGTTAAAGCAATACAAGAGGCTACGTCACAACATGAATAATTACGGTAAATTGAATGTTGCCATGTTGGGGAATTCATCAGAGTTTCTACGAAGGCATTACGATGCAATAAGGTATGGGGACAAATTGAACCGCTGCATTTTAGGTAAAACAACGTTTGTTTAGTTATATTATTTTGTGTGGTTTTCTGCTTGGGACACAATAGAGCAGCGACAATAACGACACACTGGTGACGAGGCTAGCATCTGGAGTCGGTCGTTCAGCTAGATGCAAGGGGCACATGGAGGAAAAAAAGACGGCGTCGTTAGTCAAACCGATGCTGTGGAGCGGATTTCTGAGGCCTAAAAAACATTGTTTTGTCTAGTCCCTTATGCTGTGAAACATATATTAAGGTTATAAATCGGAAATAGTAAAGATTCCACTTGCTGAAAATTTTAATAGCTGCCAACAACAAAAAAAAAAAGCAACCACCCCCGAAATGGGAACCCCTACGATGAAAACAGGCGAGTGTGTCAACTCTTTAGCTGGAAGTTGAAACTGGTACGTTGTTGCCTTGAAAGGAAGTTGAAATTGGCACATTGTTGTTAAATGACGTGATGCACGAAGGACAGTTATTTTTCACACAGTACTGATTGCTCAAGCCGAAGTGAGGAGGAGGAGGAGGGCCTGAACGGCAAATGCCCGTGTGTGGGACAGCGTGTCTGTTAGCTCTCTTCTTGGCATTCTAATGCTACAAAATAAAGACATTGGGAAGGGAGCTAGGGCACGTCGGTTACCACTAACATATGATTACGCATTAAATGAACCTAAAAGGTACTTTTCTGGGTTGTTTAGGATGGAGACCGTAGCAATTTCATTTGCCCAAATCTCGCAAAAAGGGGAAGAGCAGTATTTAATGCAACCACCCATCCAAATACAACAACGTGTAGCAAAGGGGAGG
>JAHWFP010055080.1:0-14271 GCA_023313725.1 Lithobius niger | reverse complement strand
GTGAGGCACGTCTCCCCAAAAATGTTGTCATTTTCCACAACGTCCTGAAGGTCTCTCAAAATTGTGACGAGACCCGCCCCCCCCCCCTGCCATTTTTGCTGGTCAGCGGGCGTCTTTGACGAGCGCCATGCTCGCCTGACACTGCAATGACCATACCTCATCTACTCAGTAATTATATAAATCAAAGCTTTTACTCGTCGTTGAATGGTCGTCGACTAACCAACCACAGATTTGCACAGTATATCTCACTTAGAGCTTCGTAAATCGTCGGGCTTTTACGGAAACACGAAGCTGCTTCTCTTCAGGATTAATAAATAGACATACATGACTTTAGTGTATGATTTTCGCTATTGGCTAATTTCCAATTTTCCTTAATATTTTCTCTTCAGGATTCGGAGCTTTCAATTACGTTTTGTCTTCGTTTAGTGCGCTATAATAATGAGGTTTAGGGCTACTTAAAACACGAAATACCAACGCTGAAGCAAACGAAGTTACATGTAGGATGACGAAATGTAATGGGGGATGGTATCGATACGCCAAATAGAGGAAAAATCGGAAACACCGTAAACATCAACATCGTAAATTGAAATAGGGCTGGGGAGGAGAATTTGTGACTCTAAAAAGTCCCTATTGAAACGTAGTGTTATATTCATTCCTATTAGTTCCATCCGAGTTTTCAGAGGGCGCCACATGTCGTACCATCTGGTAATTTCTGCTTATTTTTCAGCCCAAGTCTAAAGTAAACTAAATTACAAAGTAAGCTGAACTAGATAATAAGTAAATACAAGCTAGTTTCGTTTGGATTAGTTTAATTTTAGGCTGAAAACTGAGTAAAAACTCCCACATAAAACTCACGGCGCCCTCTATAAATTTAGACGGAACCAATAGGAATGAATCTAAGACGTTTCAAAAAGGGGTCTCGTTCACAAATTCTTCTCCACAACCTTATGAATTCTTACTACTAGTAATTACGATGTAAATTGGAATTGCCACTAACAACTAAAAGCTTTGAGTTTAAAAAAAAAACGACAACAAGTTTATGAATGTCGTAGCATCTGTATCAGTGTGTCGAACGTTTTCCCCCTTTATTGATCGAAATATCGTTGATATCTGCAGGAATAGCCGTATAACTTAATGTTTTGATATATGTTATATATATATGATATATGGCTGCACAGCAGTGCACTAGTGTATAGCCGTGAAGCCGCCATCCTCTCCCTTGAAACTCAATTTTGAGGCAATGTAGCAGTTCGATTACGGCCATTACGGCTGTTGTCAAATCACGAGCAGATGTAGATTTAACTGCGGGCACCCCCTCCTCGGCCTTCGACCTAAAAGGCCCTTTTCGGTAAAAAAAAAAAAAAAAGGGCCTTGTTGGGGCCTTATCAGCGTTTATTTATGACGGCGTTTACGAGTCAAATAAGGTGAAACAAGAACACAACTGTGATCTATGGAGCTTGATTTTGTACGGCATATGTGATAGCACATAGTGTTGAAAATTTTGAAGGTAAGGCTCGAATGTTCAATGGACGGCAGTGGTGGTGGTGGGGGGGAGTAACCAGCCTCCCCCTCCGCCCCAAAAAAGAAAAAAAAAAGTAAGATTTTTTTGTATGGCGGAAAGAAGGGTAATTAGTTTAAACTTATTTATGCTAAATTGTTTGGGTTTAAATAACAGTATGCAGTTTCTGTTACCGGCACCCTAGTTTACTTGGCGGGACGAAAAAAAAAAACAACTACAACAACAACAACAAAAAAAAAACGCTGTTCTACACATATTTTGTGACAAGGCCCTGTGGTAGTCAGAATGATCACAATGTTTAGAAATTTTTATTGTTGTTAGAAATAAATGTAACTTATGGCTATGGTCTTTGATGGGAATGCTATACATACAAACCAACTGAGGGCTGGTGGTTAAGCTGTAGCAGGAGATTGTTAAAAGTGTAAAACATTAGCCTAACACCTCCAATCTCATTGCACGAATATGAAAAATCACTAGCACACTATGACGAGTAAGTACTTCAGCACATTTGTTTGTTTTGAGTTTCGTTTTGCCATTTCAAGGGTTTTAATCTTTCTTACCTTTTTTTGTTTTTAAGGTTCCTCAGATCGTGAAAAACTCGTCAAAAATTAAAACTGAAATTTTGAATTAAAATGCAAAACTACTTAGTGGCGTGGCGCGCCGAAATTATTTTTCATGAGCAAGGCGTGCGGAATATTGGGAAAATCATTGGCGGTGGTGGCATGGCGTGGCGGCGCACGGGTCTACGCCAGGAGATCGCGCATACGCAAGGCCGGCTGAAATAGGTGTTGATCCAGGAAGCAGCTACTATCTCAGCTGCCTTGCGCATAGGACCGCGATCGTTTCTTCTAGTTGATGTCTAGCGAGCCTAACGTAAATTCCACATTGCCAATTGTAGCATAATACACTCGAATACAATTTTTACGTTCGGAGCAGGCCCACTTACGTTTCATAATAAGTATTCACTAGTTTGTTAGTCCAGGTGGTCCAGAGTTGGGTCCATTCGTGGTCCAGAGTTACGTCGATTCGTCGGATCGACAACGACAGCCATGTTGATATTAGAGATAACAAATACATGACGTCAGAGTCGGCGCATGCGAAATCCAATTAATTTAGGAAAAGCCACCTACATTAAAGGCCGTATCGTATCAGACCCAAAAAGGCAACTGAAATCAACAATTGACATAGAAGCAAGCACAAGTTTGCTAGGTGCTGCCATCTCTACACCAAGCGGCGAAATTTCAAATTAACCGACGAGGGTTCCAAATTCTGCCAACCGATGACGCCACTTGGCAAACTTGTCGCGTCGGTATTTGTCGCGCCTTCTAGCGGAGCATTGTGGAAGGTAAAGATGATACGGCCTTTACTGTAGGTGGGCATGTCTTGGGTGATGCGGAGTCATACATGAGCCGACTTCGCTTACTAGCGCATAGGAGCTTGATTAGGTAAATCAAGCTCCAAAAAAGCAGCATAAGAGAGCCAAAAAACAAAGTCCTGCGAAATTTCTGGGACAAAAAGGTGCCTTCTGCGGTTTGCACCACCATCCCTCCTTCCCACCAAGACTCTTGGCTTACATACACCATTAATATCAGATCACGAGCTCTATTTTAGTCACTCGACGACTCACACAGTAAAATTTTGAGTGAATCAAGTTACAAGATACGTACCGGCTATTTAATTATGCCGTTGACGTGACTGTTCGTAATACGGGCAGTTTGGATAAGTGGGAAGGAAGAACTTTATCTTTCTCAAATTACCTGCTTAAATTTTAGCGAGTGGGTATTTAAAAGCCGATTATCAACTCCTATTTTTAATAATAACCGTTATTGGTCCTTATTTATTTATCAGCCATTATTATTGTACTTTTATTTAATTGTAGTGAGATATATATGTGTTCTGTAATAATTATTAGGTTTTATTCACAATGGATTATTGATGAGCTATAGTATGCTATTGAAATAGAACTAACTATATGTTGTACTTCACAGCATGCAAGTTCTTGGGAATTCTCGTGCCTTGTAATTTGTTGACGAGCTCTTGGAAGGAAAAACTTTAACATATCTTAGAAATTACAGAAAACATTCCGGAAGCGAATGAATTGCCATTCGTCTCAGTGTAACTGAATTTCCAGTTGGAAAACTAATAACTTGGTTGTATACTCACCCACCAACTGCTAGCGAAATTTTAAATCACCAAAACTCAAAACTCTAAATAAATAAGCTAATCGGTTCGAAAATAGTGATAGATGATGGGCTAAAGGTCTAAGATAGGAGACTTTAGTCTTAGCAAAAAATTAAAGGGTTGGGGAAGAGAATTTGTCACCGAGATCACTTCTGAAAAGTCTTCGATTCATTCCTATTAGTTCCGTCTGAGTTTATAGAGGGCGCCATGAGTTTTATGTGTGAATATCTACTCAGTTTTCAGCCTAAAATTAAACCAAACTAAACGAAACCAGCATGTATTTAATTATTATTTAGTTTAGCTTAATCGTAATTTAGTTTACTTTAGATTTGGGATGAAAATGAACAAAAATTACCAGATGGAATGGTGGCGCTCTCTGAAAACGCGGATGGAACTAGTAGGAATGAATGAAACAAGTTTCAATACGGACTTTTTAGAGTTACAAATTTTCCTATATACCCATCCCTACAAAGTTGGTCTTAGCTACAACTAAGGTTAAAGTCAAAGTTTGGTATATGGAGGAGATAGATTTCATTAGCAACCAGATTTGTATGTACAAGGTTGCCCCAATCGTGCGTTTGTACTAGAATGCATAGTGCAAAAGTATTACATTGTTTGCGTATCGGAAATCGAGATAGACGGCAATGGGTGACGTACAATACCCTGGTACATCCGGAATATTTATACCACTTCCACACTGGACCCAGAACACCGCGTTTGGTGTCTGGGTCACGACTTTACATCCCCAGACAACACTACGGTTTCGCAAAGAGGAAACCGGAATTCCTACTTTTCATACCCCTTCCGTACCGTACCCCGACATCGAGTCCAGGGTCCGGACATTAGTTAAATTTTCTCTCGCTACATTTGCGGCGCTATATCGTTGTTTCCTTTCTCCCTCTCCTTTTATCTCGTTATTGTTTATCAGCGCTCCTCGAGCCAAAACGTTTCCCTAAAGTGCGAGCCTTCGCACCGACCCTTTCCATACCGAGTGTGATCAGGATATGAAAGTCGGAGTCGGGACCGAGCCCAGCGTGGAAGGGTCGAGGCTCGGGCCCGGGACGGACCTGGACTTTTACCCCAATTTGGAAGGAGTTCAGGACTTGAAAGTCAGGGTCTGGCCGAACCCGAATCCGAATACAGTGTGGAAGGGTTGAGCTCGGGCCCGGGATCGGGCTTTCACCCCAGTGTGGAAGGGGTATTAGCACAACATATAGATACGCGTCCGAGACCGTCGTGACCACTCGGACCCAATGACACACTGCTGCCAATCCCAAGCTGGTTTTTACTGGCTTAACGAAGGTGCGGGGGCCCTATATATCATACTGCTGCGATGTGTCTGTTGACGCATTACGTGGTAACAAAGAAAATATAATTACCCCCTAAGAATCAATCCGTTCTACGGTGGCTGTGGCGGCATCTACCATACGTCATATCGAAAAGTTTTGCAGCCAGCTAGGAAATACACAAAATGTTTTACAAAGAAGCACACTTCAGGGAAGCCAGGTAAAGGACACATGAGAAAGTTTGTTTTTACTATGGAACACCAGGGTGCAACATGTGATATTAACTATATAATGGACGAGATAGGGAGCCATGGTTAAGAACGGATTCCATCGAGACGAGAGAAGAACGAGATGATATCGTTAAAGGTTAAAAAAATAAAAGTAATAAATGCAACATTACCGTTCAGATGGTGTATACCCGTTTCGCCGAATTCCGTTTCGCCGAAAATTAAGCTCTGATTAAAATTCGGCGAATGGAGAATTCCCGTTTCGCCGAATCAAAATATTCTTGACATATTTGACATTGGAGAAGTTAAAGACGCATTCCTAATTGAAAGGAATTTGTTGCTAGTTTTGTGTTTCTGATGTTATATGTTTAGCCGAAGCGAGCGCGGCACGTAATTTGAAAACAAAATTATTCGGCGTAACGGGATTCGGCAAAACGAGAATTCCCGATTCGCCGAAAATTAAGACACTGCTGAAAATTCGGCGAAACGGTCATACGCTGTTGAGGTGGGAGTAAGGAGCCAGGACGCCCACTCCATTTCTTGCACGACACGAAAGAAATGACCGACAGTCGATTTTCGATTCTAATGGCGTCTTATGAAGCACCGTCAGTATTAAGGCTAAAAATACTGAAAGCTTGCCAGTGCAGCAGGTTGTCTAGTGAGATAAGTTGCTGACGTCACTGAATATGACGTCAGTTGATTAGTAGTTGCTATGCAGGTAATTTTTATTGATATAACTTTTCTGTTGATGCCGATTCAAGCCATGCTATTTGAAACGAAATTAATTCAGCAGAAAATTGTTTACTTGCAATCCACATAATAAGATCGTAGAAATCAAGACCGCCACTTTTAAGCCCTACTTTTAAGAACCAATTGTATCGCACATCTGGTAGGAGGGAAGGTTTGGGGGCTTTTCAGGACAGCATGCTTCTCTCAAGGACAGCTTCGAGACCCCTTAAGCCTCCTTTATTTCCACTAGTATGAAAAGGAACATGGAAGAATATAATAGGGAGGGGGGGATAAGTGGGGTGGGTGATTGGAGTCCAATGATGCGCTGATTGAGTGAGTGAAGCGCACGAAACTCAGCGTTTATTAGTCAGATGCGCAAACATTTGAAGAAACTTAATTCGGTCGGACGTAGACATACGCATGAGCTTACCAGTGTTGCAAACCGATTATTCAGCTAGTTGTTTTTAATAAATACGAGCATGCACCGCAAGAACTTGGAGAGGTAGTTGCGGCGCTAGGCGTTTTGGTCACGTCTTGCACCGAAACGTACGCTGCTCATACCATGAAATAACATTGTCAAAAATAAAAATAAAAAACTCAACAACGTAAAAAGATTGTTTCCGAATAAAGGGTTTTTTTTTTAGCGAGCGTTAACCGCTCCCGGTCATCTGCCCGACGAAGCCCTAAGGCCCTAAAGTTCCGAATAAAGTAACGACAAAGCAACAATGAAATAAAAAAAATTTTTTCCAAGTACGGAAACGATAAAATGGAAGATAAAAAAAAATTGGAGGCGCCGGGTATCGATCCCGGTACCTCTCGCATGCTAAGCGAGCGCTCTACCATGTGAGCTACGCCCCCAGATAACGCGGTATAGTCTGCAGAAACAAATATAGCGTGGCGTCTGTGAAACGACAACTCAAAGTAAGTCAAGGATTTTATCGTTTGGTTTTATTTAGCTCGACGTTATTTGGCTCGTTCTGGGCGAGGTGGCAACTGCCGCTTGAGAAGGTAGTGCAGGGAAGCAAACCAACTTTGAATGGGGCAGCTACCGTGCCGCGATAGAAATTCGTCGACGTTTAAGCAGCAAAGTTGTAATCTCAATAACCTATAGGACCGATGTAAAGTGTTCCAAATAGAAAAAGAGAAAGTGGAGGGGGGGGGGAGATGAGTCTTGTTGGGTCGCACGCCCCCCCTCCTTCCCCCCCCCCCCCCCTCCCACTTACACCCAAAAAAATTTCGAAGGCCCGTAATTTGATGACAAAAACGACCATGAGGTCCCGGATTGAAGGTCAAAATCGAATCCCAGGTCTCGAAACTGAAGGTAAAAATCTTCTTTAGGCCCGTGAATCATGGAAAAAGAAATGAAATTTGAGCCTGTGACTTTGAAATGTGGAAGCCTTTCTGCAATAATACCTTTGTTGTTTTGGACAAAACTGAGGAAAAGGTTTTACCATTTTTTTTTTTTTTTTACCTTGTTAGGGTTAGTTTTTTTTATGGAACCTAGCAAACCGTACAAAACGCCTTACGTGCCCTCACCCCAAAAGAGTTACTGGCGTGGGGCGTGTAGGCTACCATACAAATAAGTAACAAAAAACCACGCGAATTACATGTGCAAAGTTATGCGATAAGTACAAACATAAGTAAAAAAGAACTTACAAAGAAGGCAATACAAACATAACGAGGAACCCTATGAAAATGGAAAAACACAGTCACACCCTGTGCTTTGTAGTACAACAAAAACAAATAAAATAAAAAATAAATAAAAAATACGGTACAGAAAAACCACATAAATTTAAATTTAATAAAAAAAAAAGCTGAAAATATTCTGCAGCTTAAATTATCCAGTTGCCGCTTAAACCGGCATTTCTGGAAATGTTTCAAGTGGTGTTGGCATGAAATATCAGTCAGAAGTATACGAATAAGTACCCTCCTTGAGCGAAGCGAGACGACACCAACGGAGCGAGCGAAGGAGCGATGTGGCTAGTCCACATCATTAAAAACATATGATGTGCGTGCGTGTGAGTGTGTTTGTACCTCTACTCCTCTTGAACCAAGGCACCTACAAAGATGGGAGGAGGACCAAATGTAAGATAATTAAATTACGCTTCGGTTCGGCCCATTTCCATCGCTGTAACTTGATATTATCACCCTCAAATATGCGAAAGAACCTGAAAAACTAACGTCAAAGTTTTTTTTACCCGCATGATATTTGTTCATGACATCATGAGGTTCGTTCATGACGTCATAGTTTGTTCAAAACCTCCTCGAGCAAAGAGAGATGAACTGGAAAAGAATGCAAAAGAAGGAAGGAAGGAAGGATGGAAGGATGGGGGGACCTGAATGTGTATCATATGACTTGATGCATAGACCTGGTTTTAAAAAGGCGTCATTTTCTAGGATTCTGAAGCACGGCAATGCGTGGATTGAGCGAACAAAGAGAGCGATTTCCACGTAAACTAAAACTTTTCAATGCGTTTCTCGCTTTGCTCTCGCAATCTTTCATCTCTCACCTTCGTAGGAGATTACATCTGACGTTCTGCAGATGTTTCTCCAAGTGAGGGACCATCAGAAAGTGAAGTGATAAGACGCCCATGGAAAAGTCTGTACTGAGCACGACGTAAAGAACAATATTCTTAAAATAAGTAAAACAAGAAAACCCATAAAAAGTGTATACTAACACAAATTACAAGTGATGTGTGATTCTTGGTGGTTACATTGATTCAGTCACGTTTCTGAGGAAATGATTGCGCTGATTGAGCGAGCAAAGCCAACGAAAATTAGCGTTTGCCATCAGAACAGCGCTTTTCTGATAAATTGCTTGATCTTTTTGCTTGCCTCATTAGACGTAAAAAACCTTCTCTCGAGATAACCGATATCGCATTCGACACTCTTATAATTTGCTTGATCTGCTTTTTATATGGAAGGTCTGTCTGTATCATAAGTGTTGTAGCAAAAAATCTCCTCGAGCGTAGCAAGACGACACGGAATGAGCGAGCGAAGTGAGCGACTCCACTAGTACATCATTAAAACATACGATGTGCGTGCGTGTGAGTGTGTTTGTACCTCTACTCCTCTTGAACGAAGGCACCTACTAAGATGGGAGTAGGACCAAATAGGAGATAATTAAATTGCGCTTCGGTTCGGCCTATTTCCATCGCTGTAACTTGATGTATGACCCTCAAATACACGAAAATATCTGCAAAAATGAAGTCAAAGTTTTTTGTTACCCTCATGATGTTTGTTCATGACGTCATAGTCGAGCGTAGCGGTACGACGCCAACGGAGCGAGCGATGTGGCTAGTTTATGTTTACTTACGAAGGACGAGTACATTTTGTAATCTCGAATAGAACAGACTATAAGAGAAACCGGTAGAGATTTGGACAGATATGGGTTCACGATTCTACTCTCAATCTCATGAAACGCACATCCAGTCCAAGCCTAATCCAAAACCAGGCTCAAGACTAAATGCTCCACGAACACCAATTTTTTCTACTCGTCTCGTGACGGATCACCACACTAGGAATGATTCTTATTTCGTACAACCAAAAGTTGCTAAGAACAATAGCAAAAATGCGTCAGCTTCCGGGGCTCCGGCCTGAACCCCGTTGGGGAAGCGCACAGCGCTTCCCCAGACCTCCTAGGTGTTATTGGTTTCTCCCTCCATTCCATTCGGCTAAATGGCTAGTGTTGCCCCCTCATTACAAAACCCTTACGACACTGTTACGGTTTTTGATTTCTTTTTTATTTTCGTATAGCTTTTAAACATGCCTACCGTTATCAAGGTGCTTTTAATTTTCCTTTAATAACTCTCAAAAAACATTAGTTTCACTTTCATTTAGCCTTTGTCCGTATTATTAAAGATTAAGGCTTAAATGAAAGTTTTCCCGGCACAATCAAAACAGTAGCTTGATAGGATAAGTGAGGTTTTGCGCTATCATTTTACACAGCTTGCTGGAGACGTAATAGCTTGTGGCAGATGCTAACATTTTGCGTGTAATCTACTGATAATGACAGGATCATCATGGTATCATGAAAAGAGGGAGGGGGTGAGGAGAGGAGCGAGAAGTTTGTTATGATTGCGGAAGAGTGGTGGGGAGTTGGGTGGAGAGGGGGGGGGGATATGAATCGGGTCATTACTTCCCCATCTTCCACTCTTCCCTGCCGTGAAACTTAAGCTAAAAGCTATTATAACTGTATTTAATTTAATTTCTCTGCCAAGCTGCTGTTTAGGCACGGTAGCTGGAAATAACGTTGCAAGACGTTTACTGGTTCGTAATGAGGGGTAATCAGAGACAGCAGGGTTTAAATGGACTACATCGCCGATGAAATTCGAGGTACATCGTAGAGAACTAGTCAGTCTGTACGCGAGACATGGGATGGTCAAAGGGCAGCTGAAATAAAATTCAAAATCAGGTTTCAAACACGTTTTTAAGTTTTGCATATTTATACTGGTGGGTGGTAAACCGTTTTTTTTACGGTTATTACCGACTAAAACTAGCAAAAACCAGCAACCTCACAATATCTATGCAAATTTTCGACAGTAGCCTAAGTTGCATAAATTTGCATAGATATTGTGAGAAGAATATCTTTAACTGTGAAAATAAGTTTTGGTGAAAATAAGTTTTTTTAAACTTTTGCTGAAGCTGGCCCATATGAGAAATGATGGCTCCCTCTTCCGCTGGATCGCTGCATTCATCGATCACAGAGGGTCTCTGTGGGTCCACTCGCTCTCCTCTGAGTAGCATGTTATTAGTGGTGTCCCACAGGGTTCCGTATTGGGGCCGCCCCTCTTTGTAATTTTTCTTAATGAACTTACCTGTAAAAAAAGACAACGCCTACCAGTCCAAATTTGCCGACGACTTGAAGCTGGATTCGGCGATAATTGATGCAGACAATGCCTTAGCCCTTGCATCAGATGTAGCCTACGTCACGGATTGGGCTGATGACTGGCAGCTCCCTCTTTCCTACGCACTTTGGCAGAATAATCACTGATTATATTTACAACATAAACAACCTCCCTCTCCCAGTTATAACTGAGGTTAGGGACTTTGGAGTTTGGTTCGGCAGTGATTTAAAATTCAGTCTACACTGCCGAAAAATTACAGTTGTGGCCTATAGCCGCCTAGCTGTAGTGAACCGATGCTTTTCTTACAGTAGCCGCGAAGGTAAGGTTTGGGCCTACAAGGTTTTTGTTAGACCGATCTTAGAGTATGCCAGCCAAGTTTGGTCACCAGCTCTGTTGGGCGACATTGAGCATATTGAGGCAGTCCAACGTAAGTTCACGAAATCATTGCCTGGTATGCGCAACCTTACTTACAGTGAGCGGATTCTACGGCTAATACTAGAATCACTTGAATTGCGACGACTTAAGTCTGGTCTAATTTTGGCTTTTAAAATTTTGCGTGGATTGGTTCGAGTCAATTTGCCTTTCTTCCATCTGAACATAGACGGAAGAACTAGAGGTCACTCTTTTAAATTACAAATTCCCAAATTCGGTTTGGAGTACCGACGACAGTTCTTTTCGGTGAGGGTTATTGGGTCCTGAAATTCGCTCCCCGAAGCATCTGTCTCCTCGAAGAGCGTGAATGCCTTTCGTCGTCACCTTAGCCAATTAAATTTTACCAAATTTTTACGACGTCTTTAACACTCGCTCGGTTAATTATTGATAACGGGCCCCAGTGGTCTCGCATTCAGCCACATCTTTACGTCACTTTCTCTAGTTGGGTTGGCAGTTAGTGGTCATACCGATCCTTGTCTTCCCGTTGCTCCTGCAAGAAATTGTTTATTTATTTTTATTTAAGAATATCTTTAAACTGTGAAAATAAGCGTTGAAAGGTATATAAGAAGTGAACATGAATTTTCAAACTAAACGATGTGACGTTTTCAAGGGGGTCGACGTTTATAATTTGCCAATATTTGACTATTGTAGGGCACACTTTTTTTAATTAGACTTCAAGTAGATTTTTGCCAAATGGGCAAAAAACACGGCAAAGACACGGATTAAATGATGACTATAAAACCAGCCAACCGTGAATTAAACCATCTGGACAATCATCTGGTCAAATCGAACGCTTACCATAACCACGACGTTTCATCTGTGCGTGTGCATGTACTAATTTTTAATCGTTTGCTAATAATTACCATGAGATCAAAAATCTCACAGACTAATGCGATAAAAATTAAAATTATTTATGCTAACAGATCGTCGAATAAAGAAAAATTATAAGATACTAGCCTAAAAAATAATAAAGTGCGATGTTAAAATACGAAAATCTTATGCGACTCAATTTTTGCGATCATGCTGCTTCGTCTACTGCGCCCAAGGCCAACTGAGATAGTAGCTGCGTTCCTCGCTGCGAGGCAATACTGCGAGCTACTATCTTAGTTGGCCTTGTTATTACTTCGCCGAATCCTGCGAAACGGTGCGATGGTAATGTGCGCGAATGGCGATCTGCGCGTGGCTGTGATAAGGCTGACGGAATGTACCTTTAAATTCCCATTGAAGCCAGTGGCGTCCGGTGATCGCGTGAAGTGGGTAGGCTTGGATTTTTTTGCCTATTGGGAGAGGTGAAGGCGGAGGTTTATAAAAAAAAAAAAAAAAGTTACCTTGTTTAACACGAGAATATTACCAAAATCAACCATGCGAGCGTGGGCTCTTATTTTGATTTTTTGTCAAGGTTTTAACAAAGGCGCATTTAAAAAAAAAAGGAAACTCGTAACTCAAAATACAAACTTTTTAAAATTAACCCTAGTATTCTAAAGTTTATAAGCCCCCGCCCCCCCCCCCCCCCTCGTAGTATGTGTCAGAATAATTCAGTAATGTGAAACGAGTTTTTTTTTTTCGATTGTCCTAAAATAGATTAATAATTTTTAAAGAAATGGTATCGTAGTTCACTTGAAACAATTTAACGGTCAAAGTCACGATAGTTAAGATTCAGGAAAACCACTTATGGCATACCACTTATGGGAGACATAAAACAATTCCATTTTTTCTGATATTAATAGCTGCTGTCGTATATGCCGGCTGTATATGTTGGCTTTTCTGCTACACATCAGGCTACCAAAATCGAGCCTAGACTGTAACTCCATTGCCTGGTATCTCTTGTGCAAGAGAAGGCGCTGATACGTATGGTCGCTTCTAACAACGACAGCGTAGGCCAGTGGTTCCCAATCTTTTCTACAGTATTCCTTCCCATTGGGACTATCAGGTAATGGCGCCCCCCCCCCCCCCAAAAAAAAAATAGCAGTGCAATTTTTTTTTCACTACGACGAGGCCGTGTTGCCACATGAGAACAAAAATGTCTAGAATTTTGGCTAAAATGGCTGTAGATTGAACAAAAAATCTGTAGATATTTAAAAATGAAAATTTTGCTTTCCTCATACAATTTAACTTCTTTTGTAATGCACAGTTAGTTTAAAAAATTTTAAAAATCGTCATTGATGTTTAGGGCGCTTTTATACAACGACTCGCCTTAGCACTCTCGAAGCTAGGAAATCATCTGAAATTCCAACGTGGCGGCAAATTTAGCTCTGCCGTCTCACAACGAAAACAGTCAATAATGTTCAGTTCAGCAGTGACTGGGGAAATGGTTTCGTCAAGAGGAATTCTTTGTCTTATTATAATAATAATAATTTGTAAGAGATGTACCCCGAAGCTTTTAATAAGCTTGTATGGGTTACATTGGACAATACAACAAAAACTTACAAAAATACACTGTACAAATATTTACAATTTCCAAACAAAAATACAGAATTATTTAACATAATTTATACAATGTTACAAAATTAGTTAGATGAGTAAATAAAGCATAGTATTAAGTAAATAACGACATACCAACAACAATGACCAGGTAAAATATTTAGTAAACTGTTGTTTATCATTAATATATTAATATTGATTTTACTCAAAGATTTCAACAATTTTTATTTTTTTTATATTTTTAGTTGTTAATTAACCACTCCTTAACTCTCTTTTTTATTTGACCATATCCGGTTAGCTCAGTTAACTCAACTGGTAATTGATTAAAAATCATTGGGATATAATAATTTTTTGATTTCATTCCGGTATGTCGTGCGACCCGTTGAGATAAGCGTTTGCAACATTTACACAGGTTAGAGTTAATGTCGCAAAATGATTTTCGACGAAAGAAAAAACAAGAAAATTATTGTTTTGGTAACATTTACATACGTTTGAACTAATGTCGCAAAACTGAGTCATGCAGGAAAGCCAACATAGATGCACTATTTGAGTTTTCACACACATCTTATTTAATAAGTGAAGTGAAGTGAAGTGAAGTGAAGTTTATTGCTCCAAGTGGTCAAAACGCT
>JAHWFP010055079.1:8808-28961 GCA_023313725.1 Lithobius niger | reverse complement strand
GCTAATCAGGAGTCACCACTAATTGCAGCCACACAAAATCAGAATCGCACACTTAGACCTGCTAAAAAGGCTTAATCGTTTACTACAAAAATGAGAAGCTATGAAACAATGAAACCAGTCTTAGCCTCAAATTTATAGATACAAGAGTTTATACATAAATCTTATCACCGTATCATAACAGCAGTTTGTGGGTTTAAGTAACCCACACACTAGATTAGGGGACGGGCTTTATTTGACGTAATATATTCTTGCACGTCAAATAAATTCTTATAATGTCTTAGTAG
The DNA here is from genome assembly GCA_023313725.1 of Lithobius niger. Classification (NCBI taxonomy): domain Eukaryota; kingdom Metazoa; phylum Arthropoda; class Chilopoda; order Lithobiomorpha; family Lithobiidae; genus Lithobius; species Lithobius niger. The sequence goes on along the minus strand of JAHWFP010055079.1, from coordinate 28,677 downwards.
GGTTGGATAGGGCCTTTCTAAACACTGTAGGAGGAAACTGCAAGTTCAGTAAATCCATCTAGGGCACCAATGTGGTTTTCTGATCAATGGATCCTCGGAAAAGTTTACTTTGTATATGGGGCCTAGTTTGTCCTTGCTAGGAACTTAACATGGCTTACTAAATATTTGGTAATGCACATTGTAGGTACAATTTACTGAAACATAGGGCTGCTTGCATAACATAAGCCCCTTTTCAGGTGGAGCTATCGAATAGTTTGCCAACATGAGACACGGGAAGAAAATAGTAAAGATAGTAAACGCTATCGTACACTCAACCATAGATATTATGAATAGGTTCACCAAGAAATGCTATAGGGCAGTGACATAACGTAACATTATTGTGTATGACTCTATGGTGGAGCCAGTAACTGGGTTAGCTGCAAGGGGCACTGGAGGGCGAAAAGAAGGTCGTCTTACTGAAGCCAATGCTCTTAGACTGGATGTCTTAAGCCTATAACGCGCGATTTTTGTTGTTGGAGAAAACAACGTTTTTTTAAACCTAAAATTCCGCTCTCAAAGCACTGTCCTGACTAGAAGTGCCATTGTTTACCCTTACATTTTAATCGAGTGCAACTTGTAGCTATGCCCTCCAGATGCTATCTCGTAGCCAATATGACGTCACTTGACGCTGCTCTATTGAATATCGTTTAACTTTGTCTGAATCTGTTGTCATGAACATGTACAACATTGATGCGACGTTGGCTTTTGGACTCGATGTCAGCTCCATCAATTCAGCACCACCAAGTCATGTAATCACGCCCAACTAAATACCGATAATTAGTGCTCGATGAGTGCTCATTATACGACGAGCTATGACCGTTTGCTGTGACATGCATATCACGTGACCGGGCTAGTCCAATCAGACGGCCAAACAGCCGTTGTTCTAATTCGTCATTGGCTAACTCATGGTGACGTCACGGCAAACAGCCATTGCGCATGGTTTAGTGGTCGACAATTAAAATTATTGCTCATTCAATAAAAAAAATGTAACACTTTCACTTAAAAGTGTTATTTATAATTCTTTTATTGAAAGAGCACTAATGAGCACTAATCGAGCACTAAAAATGAGACACGTTTGGAACCGTTTAGTGCGGGCGGTGCTACACCATGAACAGCACCAACCCATCAAAATAGTGCTTATTTACGGACTTGTATAGCACTAATTCTAATTTTCGAGCACTAATCAACACTAATTGACACTAAAAAAATGAGATATTTTTCGAGCTAATCATAGAGGGTGGTGCTGTCAGCATCAATATGGCACCACCACCTTCGAAAGTGTTATAATTATGTATTTTATAGAATGAGCACTAATTTTAATTATCGAGCACTAATCGAGTGCTAATTGTCGATGTTTAGTTGGGTACGATTAGACGACATGGTGGTGCTAAATTGATGAAGATCTTAATGTTAGACTGGACTTAACTGTCATGATAAACAAAAAAACAGGAAGTAGACAGATATTTTGGGATATATCATCTCTGCAGGGATGCAATGAAACCAATGATCAGGTGTCTTGAAACTTACTACCATTTCACTGTAAACCTGTAATTTACCCTTTGATAGAAATAATCTGTAAGCAGGAAATTTAAATTTTAATAAAAAGATATGATATATACTTGGCGTCCAATGCCATAATGGTTTATGAAGCTGTTAAAAAGTATTGGTGGGGTGGGTAAGCCTAGACTTCTGCATTTTAGTGAGGAAAGCACCAAATTTGGCACAGATGCTAATTTAGGTATAGAGCAGTGACACGACGTAGTATTATTGTATATAACTCTATGCTGGAGTCTTAATGGGTTAGCTGCAAGGGACACTGCAGAGAGAAACAGAAGGGCGTCATACTGAAGCCGATGCTGTGAAGAGTGATTTCTTAGACCTAAAACGCGCGATTTTTGTTGTTGGAGAAAACAACGTTATTTTAAGCCTAGGAAATCCGCTCTTCCGTTGTTTTTCCCTCCGTTTTTATGTAGTGCACCTTGTAGTTATGCCCTCCAAAACCCATACTGGTGCCAATATGGCAGCAAATGTCACTGCTCTACACTGAGGAAATAAGGATATAGGGCCGACTGAATTTCTCAAACCGGAAGTGGAAACTGGAAGTACTTATATTTAGCCATGAACCAAACCCAAAAATAGCTTGACGAGTCTCCATCTATGGAAAAAAATATTCAAAAATAAGACACATCATGCCTTAAAAATTGCTTTCACATTTCGGGGCGTGCCAGCCCTGATGATAGGTAGCTTGAGGGCTTAAACGAAGGACAAAAGGTCAAAATCTGGGGGAAAAATTATATTTTGTCATTTTTCGCTAAATTGTTGCCTTTTACAAAAAATCATACCTCAATATTATCAATAGAAATAGAATTTAAAGCTCTCTGTGTCTCAATAAAAATTTGCTAGGTTCTTTGATTGGGTTAGAAATTGCTTAAATATTAAAAATAAGAGTTTTGAAATTACATTAGTGTTTTACTGTGTGTTTATATAGTCTCCAGTTCAAGGCGCTCTTCATTTCTGTCATAATAACGGTGTGTATTCATAAAAACTTTTTTTTTACAATTCCTTTTCATTCATGTACCTTCACAGCTGTGAGTATGGGGATACGAGCTCTAATGTTTTTTTCTAAACGGTGAAGCCATTATTTGTTCAGCTAATCATATGATCCTGTCGGCATGGATGAGCGGGCAGTAGGGCTTTGGCCTTCGGTCTGAAAGGTCAAGGGTTCAGTACCCGCTCAGGCAGTCTGACTTGTAAGTCCAAAAAGCAGCAGAAATAGGTTTACATCTGTATTTTTTTATCAATAAAAAAAAAGCGTTTATTGATGTGCACTGCACACGGTTGTAGTTCAAACTATAAACTGGCCTTGCAGTTCACCTACTGCAAATAACAAATGAACATGATTCGAAATGTGCGCAACAGTTTTTACGTTGCTTTCTCAACACCTGTTTTCTTTCATTCAAGGGGTATACCTGCTCGTTGTCGGAGATGGTAAGTATACTTTTGAAGATGACATGACGTTATTTGTTTTTATATCTCTTTTACGAACATGACAGTTGTTTTAAAAGAGTTACCCTTCATTGCCGTATCAATAACAAAACACACTTAGTGCGTCTTTTTTAAACTAATTATATTAATCTCTTATAAATAAATTCCTTGTAACCATATACCTCAACTGAAACCAAGTGCTCGATCGAACAGATGAATCCCCTGAATTTGGACCGCACTTGACCTTGAAGGCTGGGAAAACCCGGAGAAGCGAACTAAGAAATCTGTAAAACCTGAGGCAACGTTAAGCACTAAATGAATATTTATTTTTATTTTTATTTTTTATTCAAATGATATCAAGAAATCTCCATAAATTCATGCAACGTTCCTACCCCTAAACTTGACATGAGACTGTCTATTCCACATGTCTTTTTAGTCATTGACATACCCTCCAATCGGGCTGCACTCGCTTTTAAATCGTTTGTAATTTACTTTCATCTTTTTTTTTTTTTTAGATTTGGCAGGCTGTCAGTGATCCCCCGATCCTTGCTTGACCATTTGCAATTGCAAAAAATATTTTATTTATACTTCATTATTTATGTCAACTTTCTATGATCTTCGACGCGTCGTATGCTTCATGACCACCAATACAGCATGTTGTGTCCATATAAATGAAACACAGCCTTTGGCCAAAGTGCAAAAAAATAAGGGAAGAGGAAGGCATTCATCGACTGTAGCATGGAAAAGATTTGAGGAATTCCGGTGTTAAATTGTTCTGTGGGAACGGACGCAACTATACTTTTTACCTTTGGTAAAAAAAAAAACCTTCTTCCTAATATAAAATGCATTGTTTATACCGAAAAAAAATTACGCTTATACCTTGATATAATCGAAGAAGTAGGATACCTTATAGAAAAGGAATAACTGAAGTGGTATTAGAACAATTTCAATAGCTCGCCTCAGAAAAATTCATGAAGGTCCCGAATTTTAGGAAAAAGTGTTCACCGTGGTCCACAACTTAAGGAAAAAAAAGCAGCTGTAAGGTCCCGAACTTATGGGAGACGTTTCCCTAATATTCAGAATTTAAGAAAAAGTGTGGCAGAAATTTGAGGGAAACAATTCCTTTTTAAGATCAAGATTTTAACTATTGCTTATCAGTGCTCCAATAGTTAAAATGTTTCCCTGAAGCCAGGGCCCGCGCTCCGATCCTTTTCTCACTGAAACACGGGGTCTCGACTTCGAGAAGAACTTGAAAGTCGGGGTTCGGCTCGGTCCGGAGTTGGAGCCTAGTGTAGAAAGGTCAGGCTTGGCTCACGGGTGGGCTCGGGACGAGTCCGGCCTTTTCCCCCCGGTGTGGAAGAGATATTAGTAACTTTAAGGTGCTAACGTGATTGTAACAACACTTGACCCTATCTTTCAATCCAGTAATTATCACATTACAGAAACACAATAAGAAGCAAAAAAAAAAAATAATAATAAAGTGCGCAGTTCACTCGTATAGTTCACTCGTAAGCTCCATTGTGTTTCTTCATTAATTACTATTAATTATCATCTATTATGTACTTTATCAATTCTTGATCATATCTATATTTTCTTTTCCATTGGGTCCTGCCCTACTAATGAAACAGTCTTATTTTTTAAAAATGGTGAAGGATAGTAGAAACCCAATGGACACTTTTTAATACTTTATCCCCAACATGGAGAAAAAAATTCTTGTTCGTAGTCAGGTTAATAATTCTTCTCATGTATTTATAATTTCGTTTCAGAAAAACACCTACCAAAGATTCCTGGTGAGTACCCCCGCATTTTATTTAATACTAGCTGATGCCTATTTCTCTGTAAGGGTGGTGCTGGGTGCACCCTTTGTGGGTATATTTTGGAACGATTAACTGGGCTAACGAACACCGTATTTCAGAACAGAATAACTCATTCAGTTAGGCTCATTGAGCATGGCTATGCTCCGTGAAAACACCAGTGAACACACCAGTAAAAGCTGGTTTTGCCGGGTGAACCAGTGATTCATAATTTTCAGCTCAACGTTCCAGCGGTTTTGAGCCGTAGTGCCTTTGCTAATGTGCTGAACAACAGTGAAATTAATTAATTTTAAACAAACAGTGTAGAACCCAACGAACATTGAATCAATTCACAGGAAAAATGACATGTGCGTGTCTGCCATAGTGATTTGATTTATTATTATGGAGCCCTGGCCCGAAGGCGAACGCCCGCTACAATAGTAAATGTATACAGTGACTTAGCACAGGCAAACAAAACAACGAAGCCACAACAATGTAATACTACACTAGTGAACTACAAAATTGGATTCGAGATTAGCTAAATATAAGACATAGCGCAACGTGTGCTTATAATTAAACATCAACACACAGAAACTGGAGAGCTCCAGATAGGGCACCTGGAGCCCCTGTTCCATTAGAACAACTATGCAGGGACAAAATAAGAGGGCAGAAACCACTAAGAACTAGGGGGAGGATATATGACACAGCCTGGAGTCCAGGACAGCCAAGGGTACTCAACGTTGTTTGCCATATTTCATTGTGTAGAATATAATGGTAACAATGATGGTTTCTTGCAAATGCAACAGGTCAGGGAAGGTCACAAGTGCCACTTATACCACGCCTAAGTACTGGAAATCTTAAAAAAAAACAATAGTCGCTAGGACCTGAGTCAGGCAAGGGATTAATACCGCCTAAGAAATTTAGATAGGTCAGTACTTAGAAATGCGAGTTTTAAATAAACTCAGGGAAGTGGCCATGCCAGTTTTAGCTGGGAGTGAATTTCAAATATTCACCACATGATTTGAAAAAAAATATTTTCGAAAGTCCTTGTTGATCGCTTCACAACAAGCTCCAGAGGATGGCCTCTATAGTTCTGCTACTTCCCCTAATGGTAAAAAAAAAATTGTCACATTAAAGGTCAACCAAGCCATGCAACAAGACTTAAGTCAAACAGAGACCAATCTTCAATCTACGCATTTCAAGAGATTCTCAGTTTAACTGTCATTTATTAAGAAGCAGAATCTGGATCTTTGTGGGAGTTGGAAGTTATGTCTTCTAATGTCTGCGGATGGTTCTGCTACAGCAGCAGCCGGATCGTGGGTTAAACTAGTGTACACGACTAGATTGGACAATATGGCCGCTGAAAGCGCCACTGATGCGATTGATTTGCCATGTTGCCACTTTCTGTCAGTTAGCCGCGGGCGATAGTTACAGCTCAGAAGAAACTGCCACTCTTTTCCCCTTCAAACACTTTCTGGGTAAATGAAAGCGAAATTTTATTCCAAGCACAGAGAAATAGTTTAACTGTGGCTGAGTGGTAACTTTAAAAATTATTTAAATAATAAATTTAAAGCTAATAAAAGACTTTTCACGCAAATCTATGTAAAATTGAAATTATTATTTTGAAAAACCGTCGCTAGCTGCCAAGAGATGTTGCCACCTCCGAACAATTGCAAACAAGAAGCACTTGAATGAGATACATTTTTTTAAAGCCTTTAAGTGCACAAGTTAAACAAAACGACGTTTCGAAATTTAACCTATTCCGTCATAAGGTCTTAGCTAACATTAAAACATAGCAAAAACTGCCGTGACGCCCAGCAGCAATGGTGGTTGAAAGATGTATATATATGCAATTAAAAAAGGAAACCCTCACACATATTCCCTTTCAAAAAATGAGAATATGAGAATGCGGAAGGGGAAGCATTGAGCCCTGTCCCTTTCTCTTGGAAATCCAAGCAAGAAAAACGCACGTCATGCAAATTTCAGTACCACGTGCTTCGCCTCCTGTATTCGCCTTTTTTGAAAGGGAATACGTGTAGGGTTTCGTTTTTTAAATGTATATGTATTAACCACCATTGATGCTAGGTCAGACAGCAGAATTTGCTATGTTTTAATTTTAGCTAAAACCTGATGACGGAATAGGTTTAAATTCCGAAACGTCGTTTTGTTTGACTTGTGCACTTAAAGACTTTTTAAAAAAAAATTGCCACCGAAAGAAAACTGTGCTTTACTGGCTGACTAATGACCATGCCTGCATCGCTTAGTAACGCCTTCGGCAGCCATATTGGCTAACCCCAAATATCGTTGTAGATCAGGCCAGATAGTTTACTAGCCATGGTATGGTAACAACTTTTCTTTGCGAATAGTATGTCGTCACTTTGAAACGTCACAAATGTCTGACTGAGCCTTCAGTTGAGAACATCTATCTGCAGTGGGTGGACAGTTTTGCATGGGAGTAATTCAGTGATTTGAATTCTAAATCAGATTTCCAGTCGTGGTAACAATTTGCATTTTGTTTCAGGACGAACGGACAGGAACATCCACAAAGACGAATTTCCAGAACGCATACGGTACACCAGGCACGGTCAGCGTTGTTTGACCCCCTGTGTTCCAGGCCCTACTTATTACTCCTGCTACATTGACGCTGTCAAGAAGAAACGGGACTACTGTTCTCCCGAAGCAGGCTTCACAGTGAGAAGAGGCAGACAATGTCTCAGCACATCCACATGCGATACACGTGGTAGGACTTACAGCTGGTGCTACTTCAAAGGAAAACACTGGGACTACTGTGGTCTTATACACACCGGTACGTTCACAATATGTTGATACATTTATATTAAGCTAGCTGTGGAGGACATGGGCAGTACTGGAGTCAACCCACTGGTAGGCATAGCCCAGCATAGCTTTCTAAGAACAGAGATGTGCCAGGTAACGGAAAAAGGAGTCTAGGCTATGTTCCTGTCGAACCAGGCAGTTGCAGTCTGTAGCAACCGAATGCAAAACCAAAATTCAGCCCTTTAAACCCAGGCTAATATTATTTTTTGCAGCAGTAAATCAAATAACGTCTGGGTTAGGTATCGTTGTACGTATGTTTCTTTTCCTCAGCACTGCAAAAAAAAAAACCTACAAAGGTGGGTAGTTTAGATTTCACGTCGCAGAGCTGTTGTTTCAAACTCCGACAGGTTCTATTTCATGCAGTTCTGAGGAAGTGAAATTCATGGTATCAGCTAAACGTGTGCCATTGGCTGAAAGTATATCAGCTTAAAATGGCATTCTCAATTCGTCTTCAGCGGCTGACAGGCAAGGGGAGGTGGGGGGGGGGGGCAAAGAGGACCCTACCTAGGCAGGAATAGGAAAGAAAACTTCTGGTACCTGTGGTCGTGTGCGACCATAACTGCGGGAACAGCGCTTTGCGTGGGAACAATAAACATGCGAAAGCCTTTCCAGTCAGAACTGCCAGACACACTGTCGGAATATATGAAAAATGATACTCTGTGTGCAATGAAAGTCAGTACACGGTGAGCTCTATGTATGTGTGTAAACATGTATGTAAACATCTGAGATTTGGTGGAACGTGCCCGAGGAATATTTGATGAGATGGAGGTGAAAGGGGTAGGTGGAAGAAACCTGTCTGCTCTGCTCACTGCCCGTCTGCTCTAATCTCAGAATTTAAAATGACCACTCCAGCCACGTCGGTTCCAGCCATGCCACCATCCATCTTATCAAAATTAATTAACAATTATTCTAAATTTTCAGTTATTCTAAATTCTCACTTTTATGAAAGAAGTGCATTGTGTTAAATTTGGAAATTCTGGTTGTTAGGCCTTAAAAATAATATTTTATATTTTGTGAGCTGGGATTTAAATACTTTTTAAACAAGGCTAAAGTTATTGGACTTCATTTTTTTAACATCATTAAAAAGCCATCATGTGATTTTAAAGTTTATACATTGATTTCAGCCTTGAACTTACCAACTCTAAATTTATTACGTCTGCTGTTACCAAACAATGACCTTGTTAAACCACAAAATGCAGCGTATATTTCGTATGCAAATATAAGAGAAGATTTCTTTAGTATTCAGTAAAGGTGAGGGAATCTTTAAACTATTACCATGATTTTTAATTGGGCATAAAATAGTTCCACTAGGGTTTAATATATTTGTGAACCAAATACTGAATTGAGTTAGAATATTTATTTTGATCTTATCACAGGTATACGGCAGTAATTTTATAATGACAGCTTGTAGTAATGATTCCAATCACACCCAAAAAATCAGTCCAGCCGAAGTTAACAAAACTCACTCTCCTAATAACGTATGGAGTAGTGTCTCTTTATAATATGAACGTGATTAAGATGTCTGTATAATCATGTAACAGATTATAGTTACATTGCAGTTACATCCGACAAAGTGGCACAGCCAAAGTTACCAAAAGTTACTCCAGTAAGCAACTTATGCTCACTTTATAATGCAGACATGATTACATGCATGTAGTAACAGAATCTGGCTTCATTCTAGTCATACATGACATAGTGGTGCAGCCAAAGTTACTAAAATTCACTCCCTTAAGTAACATTCTCTTTATAATACTAACATGTCTGTCTGGTATCATTCTAGTTTTACCCAACAAACTGACACAGCTGAGTTAGTAAAACTCACTCCTTTAAGTAACCTATTTTTTCTTTATAATACAAACATTTCTGTTTGGTATCATTCTAGTTTTACTCGACAAACTGATACAGCCGAGTTACCAAAACCAAATCTTTTAAATAACGAAAAAAGTTTCTAGTGTAGGAGAAGCTTGGAGAGAAGGCTCGGGGAACCCGAGGTATTAAAGTCATTGTTAGTATGTTTTTGCTGGCTGCTTTTGTCACCGGGTTACCTCGACCAGGTGCATCATACATCGGAATTTTTTACGTGAATTAAAGGCGTGAGTATCCCGAGCAGTACAAAACAATTGGGTACCCCTCTTACTGATTCTCAAGACCTTTAGCAAACTGGCAAATCCGTCAATCTTGTTTTCAGAGAATGACAACTTTGACCCTTTCATCACAAATACAAAAAAAAGTTCAACCTGCACCAGTGCACACACTAGGCCGTAATCCCTTTCATCCCGGGATGAACGAGAATACGGGGTGAACATTGCTCCCGGTGCAGAGCCATGCCTCCAATCACTCATATGCCATCGCCAGCCATAATGACGATGATAAACATACCACCGACTTAAAAAATGCACGAATCGTGCACGTCCAGACATCTGACCAAATTAGAGTCAGCTTGAAGTCTATAAGATTACAGTACATAAATATCGATTGTTAAATCTCATTAGTGAAGTTCCCAGTATGCAGTCATGGTTTGTGTTCATCTTTACAAAATATTTAATATATTTAACAAGTAACTTACATCGCTTACTTCTTTCGATAACACCCATTTCAGTCTTCATCACAACAAACCACTTCGTGGAGCTAGTAAGTGTCATTTCGGATTTTTATATTTTGAAGTGTTTTCGCAGTCAGCCTGAGTGTTTTTATCTTGTTGTTTTAGCTATTTGTAGTGAACGGGTTCAAAGGCTCGAGATCCCGAGATATTAAAGCCAATGTTTGCATGTTTTGTGTGCCCCCCTCCCCATTGTTGCCAGGGTAAGTCGTCCAGTCACCCCTTTAAGTAGTCTATGCTGTCTTTATAATGCGAACATGATTACATGTCTATAGGAAAATATTCTGGTATCTTTCTAGTCATACGCGACAAAGTGGTACAGACCAAGTTACTGAAACTCACTCCTTTAACGTATTCTCTCATTATAATACGAACATGATTACATGGCTGTAGTAACAGATTCAGGTATCATTCTAGTCATACCCGATAAACTGGTGCAGCCTAGTTACTGAAAGTCACTCCTTTAAACAACCTGTTGTCTCTTCATAATACAAACATGATTAAGTGTCTGTAGCACGAGATTCTGGTATATTCTAGTTGTATGCAACAAAGTGGTAGAGCCGAAGTTATGAAAACTCACTCCTTTAAGTAACCTATACTTTCTTTCCAATATGAACATGATTACGTGTCTGTAGTAACATACTGCAGTGGTATTCTAGTCATATCCACCAAAGTGGTAGCAAACTTCCCGAAACTAATTCCTTTAAGTAACCTATTCTCACGTTATAATACGAACGTGATTACATGTCTGAGTCACAAAGTCTAATACCGTTTTAATCATACCCGACAAGGCCTTACATCGAGTTACCTAAACTCACTCTCCGAAATTAACTATTCTCTCTTTACGTCACGAATATGGTTACATGTCTTCCCCAACAGATTCGAGTTTTATTTCACTCACACCGGACAAGGCAGTGCAGCCGAAATTACCGAAACTCTTTCCCACATAATCAATTCTCTCTTTATAAACGAGCAAAATTACATATCTGCAGTGTGCACGACTAACTGTACTATGCGGTGATACTAATTCAAAACACCATTTCCAGTTACGGTAACAATTTGCATTTTATTGCAGGACAAATCAGGAGCAGCACCCACAAAGAAAAAGACGAACTTCCAGAACGCATATGGTACACCAGGCACGGTCAGCGTTGTTTGACACCTTGTGTTCCAGGCTCTTCTTATTACTCCTGCCACATTGACGTTTTCAAGAAGAAACAGGACTATTGTTCTCCCGAAGCAGGCTTCACAGCCAGAAAAGGCAGACAATGTCTCGGCACATCCAAATGCGATAAACATGGTAGGACTTACAACTGGTGCTACTTCAAAGGAAAACACTGGGACTACTGCGGTCAGGTACATAACGGTACGTTCACAATGTTTTAGTGGGTTTGTATTAAGCCGGCTTCAGACGACATTGCCAGAAATGTAATCAACCATTCATTTTGGTAATGGTTGGTGAGCTGGTGAAAGCTGCCTGGTAAAAATGATCGAACTGATAAGAGGAAAGAAGACCTTGACGAAGTCCTCACCTGATCTGCCGATCATGGCAGTGAGAGTGACTACCAGGCTCACTCAGTGTATACTTATCTATACTTATCTATTATCAGTACTTAGCTATACTTTTCTGTACTTATCTATACTTATCTATACTTATCTGTATGTACCTATACTTATCTATACTTATCTGTACTTAACTATACTTATCTACACTTGACTCTTCTTATCTAGAATGGTTCAAAATATATTTGATTCGTCTATAACATCATTGGTTTTCTTCAGATAGTATACATCGCCAAGAAAAAATATAATTTTAGTAAAAGACTACGTTAGCATCCATGTTGTAAAGTAAGGCATTCTTGTCATCTCAAAGTCGCAAAATGTATGGCGAGTCACAGGATAATGTACAGAACCTATTCTTTTCCTATTGAGACGATGTTGTCCACCAATGCTAACCCCAATACTGAGGAAGTCTTTCAGCAAGATAGCGACTTCCTATTTAAATCCGAATCATTGGTTTACTGCCAACAGTGACAGATATTCTTCCAGTCATTTGTTACTGGCTTTTGACTATAGTTTGGATTTGTGTACTTTTTTTCATTGCCGTAAAGAAGAATTTGATGTGTTTAACGTGAGTTTTGAGTGGTTTGGCGTTATATTTTGCAGAAATGATAGCCAAGTGGCAAATCTAAAATTAATTTATTGCTGCAATGTAACCTATAGGATTACAATTTAGAGTAATTCTTCAAAGTTAGAAAGAACAGTAGAACATGTGGTCAACTTTTAATACTATTCAAGAAGACATTTTTTTATTTGGATGATTGGTTGATTTGGATGATTTGGAGGGATGCTTGCTTTTTGATTTTTTCTTTTTTTTCTTTGTGTAGGTCCTTTGCAAATAGTCCCCGACGGAAAATTAAAGTTTTCTTTAAATGAAGTATTTGTGCGAGTGGAACTGTACGATTCCTTTCGGTGAATCGAAGATGCGTGCTGCTGCTAGTAGTTTACCACATGTTGCACATCCTTTCTGAATGCGACGGTCTGCCACAGTTTACCCTTTAGGTTTACACTTTGAAGCCTTTACGTTTAAACTTTGTTCACTACAGTTCACACTTTACGTTTACACTGATACATACAATGTTATTTTTGTTTTACACTGAATTTTATTTGTGGGAGTCAAGTAACTAAATATTTTTATGGGATAGGGGCAAATTTTACGCCCCTTTACACCTTTTGCTAAAAAGCCTCTGACTACTTTATTTTTATTCCTCGGTTATTTTTCTTGCCTTGCGTAATTTATGGACTCCTCCATAAAAAATGTTTTCAAAAAAATAGCGAATAAACAGGTTTTGCCAAGAATCTTTATGTCCATTCGGCTGTAATTTTTTTAGATGGGGGGAGTGGGTGCTTGCCCACTTTGCTCCCCCACCTACCATTATTTATGCCACTGGGGGAGTACGGGGAAATGAAACATTTTGGTTTTTGTTGTAATAAAATATGATAAATATAATCATGTTTCCTAAAATCTAATACAGCTCGTGAAAAATGCAGCATGCGTATTAGTTTTAATCTTCATATAATAATTTTTAACTGCAGTGTTGTTCTGATGGAAAGAAAAATACATAAAAAATCCCATGTCCTGTGGCTGGGTATTAAATTAAAAAGAATATTTGTTTGATACCGTTTTTTTTTGTTTTATATCTTTTAATTAGCTTTTATTGTGACCAAGACCAGCAATAATCTGATCGCTCTTACATGTCCTTGTGGGAATGACCTGTCAGGAGGTTTCCTTATTTTTAGTAGATTCTAAATTTGGTTTAAAAATGTTTACTTTTGACGGAGTTATAAGCTCTCAAAGTTGAGAGTTTAAAACAGAGGTCCTAGGTCGACCATCGCCAGTGTTAGTGAACATGGTTAAAATGTCTGTAGTAACAGATTCTAGTTACATGGCAGTTACATCCGACAAAGTGGTACACCCAAAGTTACCGAAAGTCACTCCAGTAAGCAACCTATTCTCACTTATAATGCAGACATGATTACATGCCTGTATTAACAAATTCTGGTATCATTCTAGTCATACATGACATAGAGGTACAGCCAAAGTTATCAAAATTCACCCCCTCAAATAACATTCTCCTTATAACACAAACATGTTTGTCTGGTACCATTCTAGTTTTACCCGACAAACTGATACAGCTGAGTTACTAAAACTCACTTCTTTATGTAACCCATTTTCTCTTTATATTACGAATGTGATTACATGTCTGTAGTAACAGGTGCTGGTATCATTCTAATCATACATAACATAGTGCTATGGCCAGCGTTATCAAAATTCACCCCCTCAAGTAACATTCTCCTTATAACACAAACATGTTTGTCTGGTATCATTCTAGTTTTACCCGACAAACTGATACAGCTGAGTTACTAAAACTCATTCCTTTAAGTAACCTATTTTCTCTTTATGTTACGAACGTGATTACATGTCTGTAATAACAGATTCTGGTATCATTCTAGTCATACATGACATAGTGGCACGGCCGACATTATCAAAACTCACCCCCTCAAGTAACATTCTCGTTACAATACAAACATGTTTATCTGGTACCATTCTAGTTTTACTTGACAAACTGATACAGCTGAGTTACTAAAACTCATTCCTTTAAGTAACCTATTTTCTCTTTATATTACGAATGTGATTACATGTCTGTAGTAACAGGTGCTGGTATCATTCTAGTCATACATGACATAGTGCTATGGCCAGCGTTATCAAATTCACCCCCTCAAGTAACATTCTCCTTATAACACAAACATGTTTGTCTGGTATCATTCTAGTTTTACCCGATACAGCTGAGTTACTAAAACTGACTTCTTTATGTAACCCATTTTCTTTTTATATTACGAACGTGATTACATGTCTGTAGTAACAGGTTCCGGTATCATTAAAATCATTGTATGTTTACAATACTAACATGTCTGTCTGGTATCATTCTAGTTCTAGGTACAAGTGCAAAACAATTGGGTAGCCCCCTTACTGATTCTCAAGACCTTTAACAAACTGGTGAATCCGTCAATCTTGTTTTCAGAGAATGACAACTTAGACCCTTTCATCACAAATAAATAAAGTCCAACCTGCACCAGTACACAGACTGGACCGTGATCCCGTTCATTCCGGGATGAACGAGATAACGGGATGAACATTGCTCCTGGTACAGAGCCACCGCTTAGCTTAGCTCTGTAGTGGCTTCAACTGCTTGAAAATTCGTTTCACTAGCAACCCGTTGTGAGCCATCCCGGGGGGGGGGGGGGGGGGCATGCAAGGTATGCCACCCTCTGCAGCCCTATTGTCCAATCTACACTGTGGTGGATTCCCCATTTGGAATGTTGGCTTGAACTCCGTTCTCTGGACATCATGTACTAACAATCTATTCGTCAACATGAGGGGGATTACCTCAGGGGTATACCTCAGGGCCCTAAGGCCTCCAGGGCCCTGCACTGTGACTGAGGTTGGCGCTAATGACCAAGCTGTCGACGCGCCATTAAGCCTCATCTCCCCCCCCCCCTAAGGGGTTTACCTCATTTCATGCTTGAGGAGGCTAGGGGCTAATGTACTTCTGTTTATATTGACTAGTCATCTAGGGCTCTGTTAGTGAGGAGCGTGGACCATGCATATGAGTGTATGCAACTCCGATCACTCATATGCCATCACCAGCCATAATGACTATGATAACCATACCACCAACTTTAAAAATGCTCGAATCGTGCACGTCCAGATCTCTGACCAAATTACAGTCAGCTTGAGTCTATAAGATTACAGTACATAAATACCGATTGTTGATCTCATTAGTGAAGTTCTCAGTATGCAGTCATGGTCTGTGTTCCTCTTTACAAAAAAAATTAATATATTGAAGGAGTAACTTACATCGCTTACTTCTTCCGATAACACACATTCCAGTCTTCATCACAACAAACCACTTCGTGGAGCTGGTAAGTTTCATTTCGAATTTTTATATTTTGAAGTGTTTTCGCAGTGAGCCTGAGTGTTTTTATCTTGTTGTTTTAGCTATTTGTATTGAAGGGTTCAAAGGCTCGGGATCCCGAGATATTAAAGTCAATGTATGCATGTTTTGTGCGCCCCCCCCCCCCATTGTTGCCAAGGTAAGTCGTCCAGTCACTCCTTTAAGTAACCAATGCTGTCTTTATAATGCGAACATGATTACATGTCTATAGGAAAATATTCTGGTATCTTTCTAATCATATGACAAAGTGGTACAGCCCAAGTTACTGAAACTCACACATTTAACGTATTCTCTCATTATAATGCGAACATGATTACATGTCTGTAGTAACAGATTCTTGTATCATTCTAGTTACATCTGACAAAATGGTACAGCCAAAGTTACCAACTTCACTCCTTTTAAGTAGCCTATTCTCTCTTTACAATATGAACATGATTACGTGTCTGTAGTAACATACTGTAGTGTCATTGTAGCCACATCCAACAAAGTGGTACCGAACTTCCCGAAACTCAATGGGTGTTAAGTAACCTATTCTCACTTTATAATACGAACGTTATTACATGTCTGAGTCACAAATTCTAATACCGTTTCAATCATACCCGACAAGGCCTCACATCGAGTTACCTAAACTCACTCTCCGAAATTAACTATTCTCTCTTTGCATCACGAATATGGTTACATGTCTACACTAACAAATCCGAGTTCCATTTCACTCACACCGGACAAGGCCGGAAATTACCGAAACTCTTTCCCAAATAATCAATTCTCTCTTTATAAACGAGCATAATTACGTGTCTACAGTGTGCAAGACTAACTGCCTATGCGGTGATACTAACTCAAAACACCATTTCCAGTTACGGTAATAATTTGCATTTTATTGCAGGACAAATCAGGAGCAACACCCACAAAGAAAAAGACGAACTTCCAGAACGCATATGGTACACCAGGCACGGTCAGCGTTGTTTGACACCTTGTGTTCCAGGCTCTTCTTATTACTCCTGCCACATTGACGTTTTCAAGAAGAAACAGGACTATTGTTCTCCCGAAGCAGGCTTCACAGCCAGAAAAGGCAGACAATGTCTCGGCACATCCAAATGCGATAAACATGGTAGGACTTACAACTGGTGCTACTTCAAAGGAAAACACTGGGACTACTGCGGTCAGGTACATAACGGTACGTTCACAATGTTTAGGGGGGTTTGTATTAAGCCGGCTTCAGACGACATTGCCAGAAATGTAATCAACCATTCATTTTGGTAATGGTTGCTGAGCTGGTGAAAGCTGCCTGGTAAAAAAGATCGAACTGGTAAGAGGAAAGAACACCTTGACTAAGTCCTCACCTGATCTGCCGATCATGGCAGTGAGAGTGACTACCAGGCTCATTCAGTGTATACTTTTCTATACTTATCGATACTTATCAGTACTTAGCTATACTTTTCTGTACTTATATATACTTATCTGTACTTATCTGTACATACCTATACTTATCTATACTTATCTGTACTTAACTATACTTATCTACACTTATCTATTCTTATCTAGAATGGTTCAAAATTTATTTGATTCGTCTATAACATCATTGGTTTTCTTCAGATAGTATACGTCGCCAAGAAAAAAATATAATTTCAGTAAAAGATTACGTTAGCATCCATGTTGTAAAGTAAGGCATTCTTGTCATCCTAAAGTCGCGAAATGTATTGCGAGTCGCAGGTTAGTGTACAGAAACAATTCATTTCCTGTTGAGACGACATTGTACACCAACTGCTAACCAACACCGAGGAAGTCTTTCAGCAAGATAGCGACTTCCTATTTAAATCCGAATTATTGGTTTACTGCCAACAGTGACAGGTATTCTGCAAGTCATCTGTTACTGGCTATTGATTAAAGTTTGCATTTGTGTATTTTTTTTTCACTGCCGGAAACTAAGCGGATTTTTGCCTTTCTAAATTTCGATTGTTATGGGTTGTTGTTACACAGTGTCTCGTTGAGAGCTGCACTAATAAGTTTTTCTCTAACACTAACACTAACCAAACACTATTGTTGCCTTTGATGGGTATTCTGAGAGTACTAGTGGTACAAAGATAGAAGAACGGAACAGGAAAGCTACTATGAAGCACTCAGTGGAATTGTTGTCACTGAAAATATGACAATTCCGATCACTCAGGACTATTTCTTAGGAAATGATTCAAACAAAACGCAGCTTATAACCCTGCTATCTGAACGACTTGAACTGCAATGGATCAAAGTGAAACTAGCTAAGGACGATGCCGATACGTTATAGTTGAGACAGCAGTTGAGATCACAAACTCTAACCCAGTTGATCAAGTTGTTGCTGTAGGTGAGGATGTCGATTTATTGGTTTTGATTGTAGCATTAACTCCTCTTCAGAAAGATATTATCTTCTTGAAACCAGGAAAGGAAAACAAGGCACAAACATTATCACAGGAATTGCAAGCAAAAGAGAACTTCCAGGAACATTTTGTTCCTCCATGCTTTCAATTTGACACCACATCAGCAGCATTCATGAGAGGAAAAAAGAAAATCTTTGGAATAATGAAAAAAAAAAACAAATATTTGGTACCTGCAGCGTCAGTGTTTAATGATCCCAGTGCATAACATCACGCTATTTTTGAGGCCGGCTGTCAATGGTTTAAAGGCTTTGTATGGGGCTCCTGTCAACGAAACGTCTCTGAATAGGTTACGTTACCACCGCTTATAACCTCAACGACTAGCAATAAACTGAACCGTTCATCACTTCCCCCAACAGCGGAGGCAGCTAGACAACACTCGCACAGAATGTACCATCAGGTCCAATTGTGGATGGGTGTTGCAAAGTCCCCTGAGGAGTGGGGGTGGAAGAAATCTGTTAATACGCTCATCGCAGTAACTACACTGCGGCCTCCCGCCCCTGACTGCTTGCTGAAGTTGATAAGCTGCAAGTGTGAAAAAGGATGTGGGTCTACCTGTAGTTGTAGGAAGGCTGCTATACGCTGCTCCAAAATACACAGCTTCTGTAGAGGTTTATCTTGCTTTAACAAATGCTCCACACCTGCACTACAAAAAGAAGGTACTGAAATACTTGCAGTAGAAATTGTCCTGAGAAACTGTCCTAAGAAATTGTCCTGAGTGATCGGAATTGTCATATATTCAGTGACAACCAGTTCCATTGAGTGCTTCATAGTAGCTCTCCTTTGCCGTTCTGCTATCTTTGCATTACTAGTACTCTCAGAATATCCATCAAAGACAACAATAGTGTTAGGTTGGGTTAGTGTTAGTGTTAGAGAAAAAACTTATTAGTGCAGCTATCAACAAGACACTGTGTAACAACAACCCATAAACTCATAACTATCGAAATTTATAAAAACAAAAATCCGTTGAGTTTCATTTAGGGGGCTGTAAAAAGGTTTACAGGATGCAGGGAGGCGCTGTTTTGCAATAACATGTCAAATACAATGCATTTGTGATCAAACCGTTAGTGCTACGAAAAAAGTACATAGAACTATATTGGTAGATAATTTTGTGTTCTTTAATTTTGTACCGAATTATTTTTCTGATAAATGCAACCGTTTCCATAAAAATACGAAAAGGTGATTTTTGGCCGCCATTTTCCAATATGGCGGATGGAGCTCCAGCCCAATCGGAGGGGACTTTTAGTATGTTGTTTAGAAAGGCATAAGGAAGGTCTGTGCAAAAATCCAGCTTATTACAAGAATTTTAATGTCCATCTGGCTCTAATTTTTTTGGGGGGGGGGGGGGGGCCCCCCCAGTGCTTGCCCGCTTTGCTTTCCCACCTACCATTATTTATGCCACTGGGAAGGAGTACGGGGAAATGAAACATTTTGGTTTTTGTTGTTATAAAATATGATAAATATATCATGTTTCCCAAAATCTAATACAGCTCGTGAAAAATGCAGCATGACGTATCAGTTTTAATCTTCATATAAAAATATTTTTACTGCAGTGTTGTTTTGACGGAAAGAAAAAAGTGCATAAAAAATCCCATGTCCTGTGGCTCGGTATTGAATTAAAAAGATTATTTGTTTGAACTATTTCTATCTACTTTTATTATTTAATATCAGTATTATTGTTGTCACTGATAAAA
>JAHWFP010055078.1:23008-33708 GCA_023313725.1 Lithobius niger | reverse complement strand
GTGTTCAAGGTAAAACCGTATTTTTTCTACTTTATTAGTTTAAATAAAATATAGCGTATAAAATGCGCTATTCGCTTGAGTCTCGTAGGTTTTTAAGTGTGTTTAGAAGTGGGTTTTTAAGTGGGTTTAGAAGGTGTCAGTAGGCTAGTTTTCGTACCGTCGGAACGAAAGGTTGTCGGGGGGCTTCGGCTTGGACTATTCATTCGTGGGTGGGGGTGGGGAGGGGGCTAGCATCGTACGCGAGGTGTTTTTTTTTTTTCGTGTTAGTGCGGAAAATATCGCCAGGTAATAAATGTGCTGTTCGCTTGAGTATCGTATGTTTTTAGGTGTATGTAGGTTTGTTTACAAGTGTCGGAAGCCTAGTTTTAATACTGTCGGAGCGAAAGGTTGACGGATTGGGCCATTCTTACATGGGTGGGGTTCTAGCATAGTAGCCTACGCGAGGGTTTTTTTTTTTTTTTCGTGTTAGAACGATAAATGTCGCAGGTTGCAAATGTGCTTATTTATTTTGGTTGAATTTGTGTTGTGTACGGTAGTTTTGCAAAGTATGTCACGTGGTAGAGCAGTGGTTGTGTAGAGCGCGTAAAAAGTGTTAGATTATCCAAAAAAGTGTGGGTTATCAAACCACGGTCACGTGTGTGGGTTTTCAGATTAACCGTATATAACGGCTACACTTTTAGCATGGGGATGTGTTGGCGTGACGTCACCACCGTGCATTAAGGAGGTAATAGAAGTCATGATTTTAGCTTATTTTTCAGGGGTTAGCGCGAACGCAATCCCCCACTACCACAAATTACACTCCCGAAATTATCCACATTAGGGACAAACGCAGGCGTCAGCCCACTCGAAGTGCAATGAACGGGCCTCTGCCTGGGGTTACGCCTCAGTGATCACGTAATCTCCTGAGCCAGGTAAGTATGATATGCCCGTCACGTTTTGGGTCCATTAGAACAAACTGCTACTTAATGGTAATGAGAGTAAAACAAAATTTCTCAGTTTATTAATTCCAATATTAAATTAAATATAAAATTTGTTATTAGTTTCTACTAATAAATATTTTTGACATTTGATTTACGGTAATTTTATGACATTCTGTATGTAGATTTATCATCATTATAGTAAAACTTGGTCCACACGCGGTTATCTTTGTTACTGTGCGACGCCATCACTGTTATCTGAGTTTATAAGCGACAAGCGTATAAATAAAGTCATTCGGGTATTCGCGAGCCGCCATCTTTGAAGGGTCAAGCGAGGTGACATCCAACTGATTTACGTACTAAAATAGGCTTCGAAGAAGTGACGCAAAACCCTACATTTTACGGTAAACTATCTTTACAATATTTTTTAAATCATTATTCCAAACCTTAACTGGATCGTACAAATAATGGAAACGCGAAAAGGTACGTATTATTATTGTTTTGGAATTTTTTTCGTCAAGCTGTCAGACGCTCGCAGATAGTTAGCACTGCTGAAAATTACATACACAAATTTAAATTTTGCATCGTTACACAATTCATCGTGTAATTAAGAATTATGAACTGGCTGAACGACGTTATTTAAGAAAACAAATTATTACGGTTGAGATATCGTCTAATGTTTATCCCAATGTTGCTTTTGAATAGCCTAGCTATTACCGATACCTTTCTGTTGTCTTCAGCGAGCGCTCGTGTCTCTCGGCAACTTGCGCATGCGCACGCAAACGCATAACAAACGACAGCCGGCAGGTAGTAATAGTTGGCGCTATTCAAAGTCAATATGTATATTAACATTAGAAGATACCTTAACCGAAATATTATTTTTTTCTTTAATAACACCTTTTAGTCTGTTCATACTTCTTAATTACAAGGTGAATTATACAACGATGCAAAATTTAAATTTGTGTATGTAGTTTTCAGCAGTGCTAACTATCTGCGAGCGTCTGATAGCTTGACGAAAAAAATTCCAAAACAATAATAATACGTACCTTTTCGCGTTTCCATTATTTGTACGATCGAGTTAAGGTTTGGAATAATGACTTAAAAATATTGTAAAGATAGTTTACCGTAAAATGTAGGGTTTTGCGCCACTTCTTCGAATCCTATTTTAGTACGTAAATCAGTTGGATGTCACCTCGCTTGACCCTTCAAAGATGGCGGCTCGCGAATATCCGAATGACTTTATTCGCGAGAGGGAAGAACTGTAAAAGGAATTGAAAGGACGGTGCAGGTGTGAAAGCAAATAAAAGTAAGATAAAAAACACTGAGGCACAACGCATCAAACGATAATTATACGACACCGCTAATGTTGACGACACTCCATGGCTGTCTGCCGTGACGTCACCATGAGTTAGACCATATAGACCATAGCCAACTGTGATAGTAGCTGCGTTCCTCGCTCCACTCCAGGCGGGAAAGCTTTGTACTTTTCCGGTATTAGTTAGTGTGGCTCCAGGCTCCAAGTCCAGCCCCGTACGGCCGTACCTTGCAGAATTGCAGTACCTTCCTAAACCACCGAACAGAGGGAACAGAACGCACCACTGTTAGAGACAGGTTGGCTCCAAACTTGACGTCGTGCGTGCGCAGTAACGTTGCGTCAGCCGTTTAGTACCTTCCGAAACAGTATCACAGCGCAGCAAAATCAACAAAATCAACAGAGCACTCGTTACGTCATGCCTTTAACGTGACCAGACGTGGCTAATTGATTGGACCAGGCTACGCTAATGGAAGTAACCAGGCGCGAGCAATGCAAAATTGCAAACAATCTCGGGGAGGTGGTTGCGGTTGTTTGCCAGTAGTGGAGCTTTTGAGCATGCGCTAGGAACCGGTTCATCGCTGACGAAGTTTGACGTAAGCAAGCCATATCAACACAACTATAGCAGGGAATGAGCAGAACTGTCACCAACAGTGGTGCGTTTGGTTCGTTCTGTTCGGTGCTTTAGGAAGGTACTGTTGGTATCTGAAAAACTGTATGCGAGACAAGCCCTCAGTGTGCCAGATCTTGCAATTGAATCGTTATGTTCCGTTATTTTTCCTCTACGTTTAAAATTAACAGGCAGCTGAGTAAAATACGAATCTTCCTGCATATAGTTCCTTCACAAACTAATTTCCTTCGGTTCTCGGGCCGTACTGTGCTTAAAGGAACACCCAGCCTGCCTTATAACATTCCGCGTGGCAAATTACAGCTACGCGCAAATCGTTATTCGAGCAATTACAGCGCCAAAGTCGGCTGGGGTGGTAGCTGCGTTCCTCGCATAGCTGCTGTCTCGGTTAGCTTTGGGCATAATACACGAGACAGAATCAAGTCAACGATTGTGTCGTCACAAACCGGAATGATTCTTGCATTTTAAAGGGATATACTTCCCAGCGCCATTTTTCTCGATCTACCACATCAAGTACTGCCCCAAAGGTCTACTTACTTACCGTTAGTCTTTCCCTTGCTAAAAAACCGTTTTAAAATGTGGCCAAGGCTATCTACAGTACTGGCCGGATCTTCAGTGAAAAATAGCATTACGAGACTGGGTTGGCAATATGGCCGCCGAAAGTGCTGCTGATGTGATTGAGTTGCCGCATTTTGTCAACCGAGAGCGACACCCACCGTACAAACCGCCCAAGAACGTGTTGCTTTTTTTCGCAAACTCAGTGAAATAGCTTAACTGTGGCTGAGTGATATTTTTAAACACCATTTAAAAATACTCTTATAAATAATAAAAAATATGCCACCAAAACCTACGTAAAAATTAAAATTATTATTTCGAAAACCGCCACTAGCCGGCAAATCGAACTGGGCAGAATAAAAAGAAGTTTTACCTACCTTAGTCCGAAATCTCTCCGGAGACTCTACTTGACTTACGTCCGACCCTACATGGACTACTGCAGCGTTACATGGTCACCATACCTTGTTAAGGATCAGTCCCGACTGGAAAGAGTGCAGCGTCGTGCTACTAAACTATGTCCCCAACTCCGTGACCTACCCTATGTTGAACGCCTTGCTTACTTGAACCTCCCAACTATTAAACAGCGCCACCAGCTTACAGACCTCGTGGAGTTGTACAAGATTGTGCATGGCCTATATGGCAAGGATGTTAAAAGGCTTTTAAACTTCTCTGGAATGA
Organism: Lithobius niger; assembly: GCA_023313725.1. NCBI lineage: Eukaryota > Metazoa > Arthropoda > Chilopoda > Lithobiomorpha > Lithobiidae > Lithobius > Lithobius niger. The sequence goes on along the minus strand of JAHWFP010055078.1, from coordinate 29,618 downwards.
GCAAAACCCGTGGACATACACTGAAACTGTCAAAAAAGAGGGCCCACTACAACACTGTGAAGTTTTCTTTCCTGTATAGGACTGTGGATCACTGGAACAGACTTCCCCAAAATGTTGTCGCAGCACGCAGTGTGAGATCTTTCAAGCGCCTACTGAGAGACTTCACGGAAAGAGACAATTCCTCCCATGCCTAGGCACAAGCCCTTTGGCTTATCAGCCTGACGCTCATCATCATCATCATCATCATCATCAATAGAAGTCGCGTCGCACCGTACAAAGTTGCTACCTCGACAGACCTCGACGAAATCATGGTTTTTCGATCAGTGTCTTTTGGGTAAAGTCTTTACCCAAAAGACGCTGATCGAAAAACCATGACGAAATGAACCAGACGTGTCGGCCATTTTGTCTGCCCCCCTAATATCGTTGTAGAGCGGGCCAGTTAGTTTAGTGGCCATGATGTGGCGTATAGGAGATTTTCTGTTGAATATTGTTAAAGGGCTGTACCTCCCAGCGCCATTTTTCTCGATCCTCCTCATCAAGTACGGCCCCAAAGGTCTATTTTCTTACCGTTAGTCTTTACCTTGCTAAAAATCCTTTTTTCAATGTGGCGTCTAGGAGATTTTCTGTTGAATATACTGGAACTTTATTTACTAACGATCCGTCACAAAATGATGCATTGCGCGCGTACAATAATCATGACGTTTCATCTCTGTGTGTACATCTACTAATTTTCTAATAATTACCATGAGATCTAAAATCTAATAGACTAATGCGGTAAAAATTAAAATTAATTATTCCAATAGATCGCCGAAGCAAAATTATAAGACACTAGCCTAGAAAGTATCATTCCGGTTTGTGACGACACAATCGTTGACTTGATTCTGTCTCGTGTACTATTCCCAAAGCCAACCAAGACAGCAGCTATGCGAGAAACGCAGCTGCCACCCCAGCCAACCTTGGCGCTGTTATTGCTCGGATGACAATCTGCGCGTAGCTGTATTTTGGCACACGGAATGTTATAAGGCAGGCCCGATGTCTCTTTAAAATCACAATTTATAATTTTCTAGGCTAATGTCTTATAATTTTGCTTCGGCGATCTATTGTAATAATTAATTTTAATTTTTACCGCATTAGTTTATTAGATTTTAGATCTCATGGTAATTATTAGAAAATTAGTAGATGTACACACAGAGATGAAACGTCATGATTATTGTACGTGCGCAATGCATCATATAGTTACGGGTCGTTCTAAAATATAGTTAACAATATTCAACAGAAAATCTCCTAGACGCCACATTTTAAAACGGTATTTTAGCAAGGGAAAGACTAACGGTAAGTAAATAGACCTTTGGGGCCGTACTTGATGTGGTGGACCGAGAAAAATGGCGCGGGGACATATATCCCTTTAACGGCTCTTGGGTGTCTGTTACTAACTAATACCGGAAAGCAGCAAGCTGACCTGCCTTGTAGTTATCGAGGAATGCAGCTTCAATCCCAGTTTGCCTTGGGCTTGACAACGAACGAAGGAGAACGTCACGAGGGGTCCGACAAAGTCTTGACTAGATTATGTGCTTGATTTACTGATTTACCTTTGATTTACTGATTTACCTTTGATTTACTGATTTATCTTTGATTTATAGTGATTTACGAGTGATTTACTGATTTACATTGATTTACTGATTTACAATCATTTCCTGATTTAGAATGATTTACTGATTTGATTCTAATTTATAGATTTACAATGATTTCCTGATTTACTGATTTACACGATTTACCCTCGATTTACTGATTTACCAGTGATTTACCATTGATTTACTGATTTATCAGTGATTTAATGATTTGCTTCTGATATATTGATTTACAGTGATTTACTGATTTATTGATTTACCAATGATTTACTTCCCGTAAATCATACTGCGTCATGATTTACACGCTTGTCGGACCCCTCGGAACGTCAGCTCTTTGCTCGTCTGAATCGGGGACCTTCGACCGTTCTATTGGGTCAGTCCGTTCAGTAGTAAACAGCTGTGCGAGAAACACTCCGAAATTTAACACAAAATCTCAAAGCGTCTAACACACTCCTCCTTGAGCAATTTTACTGATTCTTCCATCTCATTGGCTGTTGATTTTGCTGGTGAGTCGACACGACATAGGACTAACAAACGAACGAATACTCATCATTAAAAGCACATAACTCCCTCCGGTATATTTTAACAGTTTCACTCGATACATTACAGGAAATAGTTTTATATAAACTGATTTACCTTTCATTTGCTGGTCTAAGGGTACGATGCAGATGTCAGTAGTGGCGCGTGAATGTTATTAGGCTTGTTTTAAACGGCTCGGTCCGAGCGGTATATAACTCCCGCCACATCGCTGGCAAGCCGCGGCCCTGGAGGAAGGATAATTAATCCTTCGCTCAAGAGTGCCACTTGGTCGTACGATGTGTCACGTTGCAGCGGCCCCGAAATGAGTATGACTAGTGTCTAGAGCAATGCGCGCTGCGGTCGTTTGAACTATATTTTAGCGTAGGTGACGCAGAGTAAAGCGGCCAGAACGGAGGGATTTATGTGCCTTTAAACGTTAGCCGTGTTTACGTGAGTTCAGACGAAGTGACATAGACACAAAGATTTACTGGCAAATATTCAGCGTCAGCTGGTGGGCAGCGCGGCTGTTATAAAGGTTTATTACAGGTGGTAGCACTCCCTGGTGGTTGTGAATACAATTACGATGATTACATTGGCCTGAGCTTTGTGCATATTGCTTTTCCATTGGCTGTTGATTTTCCTGGTGCCACTGACGTCACAATGCAGTTCGACAGCTTACGCACATGCGTACAAGACAAACCAGACCAGAGCCAGTAACGTTACACGAAATATTGGGGGGGGGGACGACTTAATGAGCTCGGGAAGGACCAACCTTCCTGTACAGTGACACTCCAAGTCGGACCACTCCAATTGTTTAATTGTTTTAAATTGCATTAAACTACCTAAGTCCAATCGACAATGCGACTGAAAATCGTAATGTTTCTTATAACATGTCAGCAGACGAAGAGCACCGTCACAAGCGATCATCGTAAAAAGCGATAATCATCGATCAGTTTGGTTTCAAAGTAATGATGTCACCAACTCTCATCTTGGGGAATCTCATAAAACTTAGTCGTTTTCCTCTTTGCAGCAAAACTAAAACTATTAATTTCTCCGTTCCTATTCAATATATTTCGACCAAACTTGGCCAGATAGTCAATAGGTATGGAAGGTATATTTATACCAACTTTTATCAAATTCTGTTTAAGAGTAAACGTACACGTAAATTTGAAAAACTGTTCACTTCTTGTTGTTGTTCTTGTTCTTGTGTGACACGGATTCAGGAAAAAACTACTACACCTACCTAAAATCTGAAACATGTTCTAAGCCAGAAATTTCCCTGGGCTTCATCCTCACAGACACCACTTTTTCAATTGGTCGAGCCATTCCGGAGTTACATTGTTTTACATTGTTTTAACCATTGTTATAATTAGGGAATTTTGCCCCTCAGCGAACGCCAGATTCATTCTTCGTGCATGTGTTTTGTCTTTGCTACAAGGTTGATTGTTGGTTGTTGTTGGGTATTGGCCCCAACACTCCTGCAAGAGGTAAAAAATCACGAAGATGTAGGAGAGATGTGTGTGAAAGAAAACGTCATGGTTATAGACGCAGCAGAGGTTGTAATTTAAGCGGAAGTGTGTGACGAAGATGACCAAGAATGTGGGGACGTACTGCCACAAGAGGTCCTAGCGACGCCGGTTCAAAATAGTCAGATGACCTTGAGTAGTAGTGAGTTGGAGGGAACGGGTGAAGTGGGGAGAGTGGGTTAGGTTAGGCTAGGTTAGATTGCGTGTAAGGTCCTCATCGCAATTCGCACCGCTAGCCAGTTTTAAAATTGCATCGTGGAATGCCAGGGGAATTCGACGTAAGTTAGGTTTACAAGCGTGGAAAATGTTGGGACGGTGTAGCAGCAAGACGGTACAGTCATGGATATATAGCGCAGCGGCAACCATTGGCAACCGGGAGGTGCTGCGCGCTGTTGAAATGGCAAATACGTTCAACGATAGATTTGCGAGTGTGTACAGTCTGGCTGCAGGTATTTCCCCACCAGCGACCTGTGCTGGTCCTATCACTGCGGTTGGAGATATGCAGTGGGAGTTCGCAGAGTTTTGTTCGTCTCTGTCAACCTGCAGACCAGCAAGTGGGATGGGCATTGATGGAGTTGGATATGATGCCTTGAGCCGCAGGTCGGCTTCTGACCGGCTAGCTCTTTTGGCCTTTTTTCAAACAGTTTTTGAGCATGGCATCAAGGTCTTGGTTATTTACCATCCTTGTTCCAGTGCACAAAGTAGGCAGCAGTAGGTCAGAACTAATGAATTAACACCCAATAGCCTTGCTGTCATGTATTCGGAAAATTTATGAGCGGATGGTCATTAGGAGACTCAGCTGGCACATGGAATATTATGAGTGTTTAGCTGGAGTTCAGTTTGGATATTTCCCGCGACGGAGGGATCAAGATGCCATCCTGTTTTTACTCTTTAGCATTTGGGAAGCATGGGCACAAGGTAAGATTGTCCTGGCAGTCTTTTTAGATATAAAATCGGCCTACGACACTTTCTCCATTGCATGGGTTAAGCATCCCTCTCTAAGATGGGTGTAAGTAAACGGTTGGTTGACACAATCATTGGCCTACTAAGGGAGCGTGTCTTTGTGACCAGAGTCAATGGCAGCTGGTCGGCTGAGGCAACTACCGACAGAAGGCTCCCGCAAGGCAGCTGCCTTAACCCAACGCTCTTCGCGGTTGCGATAAATGAAGTTTTAGTGGAGATTGGGCTAGCAGCCAACATAGTCTGCTATGCAGACGATGTTGCAATCTGGTTTGTGGGAGATGTGCTAAGCCTCATTGTTGAGCGAGCGCAAGTGACTGTTGAGAGAGTGCAGTGCCTTCTCGGTGAGAGGGGCCTGTTGTTAGCTCCAGCCAAAACGGAAGTGGTTGTGTTTACAAAATACACCAGGGTTTCTCTCGACCAAGTACGGTTGAAGGGCGGTGAGCAGATAGTTGGTCCGAAGCCCAATGTTAAATATTTTGGAGTCATATTAGATGCCGCCCTTGACTGGTCGCTTGATGTGGCCAGGTCGAAGGAGAAGTTAATGCGAGAGCAGCAGTGCTACGTGTGCTGTGTGGTGGACAGAATTGTACGCGTGGAGCGCTTTTGGCAACGTACAGGACGTTTGTGCGTTCGATGATGGATTACCATCTTTCGTTCCTGTCGGTCAAGCACCTAAAATCGCTACAAGTCGTAGTCAATGAGTGCCTGCGGGTTATCACAGGGTGCATTGCCTCTACCCTGGTGCAAGCACTGTGGGTAGAGTGCGGCGAGGTGCCAGTTGTGCATAGAGCACGACAGCTTTTGGCTGCTCTCTGTCTGCGTAATTTGGGCTGTGGTAGTTGTGACCCGGTAGGTCGAATTTTAGGAGATTACGACAAGCTGAGTGAAAGGGCCAGGAGTGTCCTTGGGGAATCAGGAGCTAGTGTAACGCTGCTTCACCAGGCTTGTCATGCGTCCCTTTAGTTGCCAGCACGCGAGCACCCAGCCCCTGGAGTTGCTGTGTCCAAGTGATGCAGGTTTTTGAGCACTGCATCATGGAGCGCAACATTTTCTGTGATGCTTCATTCCGTTTGAAAGAGCAGCGTGGTGGTCTCGGGGTAACTGTTCCAGTGCTCAAAGTCACTGTGAAACGTCATGTGACAACTGTCACATCGAGCACGCTCTGCGACCTTCTGGCCATCTCAATCGCACTCGATGTGGCTTTGGAGCTGCAGTTGCCGTCGTTTGCACTCTACACCGACTCACTAGCAAGTTACAGGTGGTTGCGGAAGGCGTGCGAAATGCTTAGTGTGTCGGACCCGCTGATTTACACGATCCTTTGGAAGTTTTGGATGGCAACGCTCGGTAGTAATGTGGCATTCAAGTGGACAAGGGGGCATGATGGTACCCCAGGGAATGTTCAGGCTGATGGGTTGGCTCGTGATGCGGAGGGTGGGAGTGCTTGCCAGTTGTCCCAGTCTTATCAGTGCAGATGAGGCGTCCGCTTCTGCGGCGATGGGCGCTTGCTGAATGGCAAGCTGATTGGGATAAATCGGATGCTGCCAGGAGCTTCTATATGCTTCATCCGGTGTGCACGAATGGATCGGTTGGACAGTTTTGTGTTCCAGGATGCGAAGATTCTATCCCGGCTTAGAGTAGGACACACGCTTCTTCGTTCTCATACATTCAATTTTGGGTGGGTAGATACACCAATGTGCTTAACTTGCCAGGTTGAGGAGACACAAGAACATGTCCTCTTTCACTGTACGCGGTATGGCACAGCAAGACTACTGTTGACCCCCTGGGTGCGAGGGATGCCCACGCTCCAAGAATTGCTACCATCATCCGGTGGTGAGCAGCCACATGCCCGCCTAAGAATGGTGGCAATATTTTGTAGGATAGCTGAGATTAGCGTGTAACAGAGTACTCTTGTTCCCTCCAATCACTACGTACGGGTGCTGCTGAATGGAGACACCAGTCAAGATAGTGACGTGC